>DWAJ01001377.1:0-22793 GCA_018238005.1 Eurema mandarina | reverse complement strand
ACCTAACGGCCAGCCTGTTTGAAGTTGAAGTTTGAAGCCTCTCTTTGGTTCAGGAGAAAATTGCTAAAAAATATATAAAGGGAGGAATCCCTTTTGAAATTAGATTTTGTTTATTTCTTTTATTTTAATGCGCTTTTAACGTAACACTCACATTACTGGTATTTTAAAATCCTGAATATAATATTTTTGCTGCCTTTCATTTTACATTTGAATAAAACCTATACTTTGTCAGCGTTTCGCGATATTGTCGTTTTTTTGCTGCGTAAAATCTAACATAAAGAGAAACAAATCCAAGCTCCATATACCCTTTTACCGTCATATCAGAATTGACAAGCACTTCTCGGATTTTATTTATTACTACATATTCCTGACTGGGAGGCATATAAAATAAATATTTTATCGTATAATAATAACACGTAGAATCGCTGTACAAGCACGCATAGTGAAACTATTTCTACCTGGACAATTTTGTCTACTTATAACATAGATCGTCGCTGCAGTGCATCGCACCAAAATTCGTATGTTTCGTAGGTATATTTGTTACAGAAAATTCTAGATTTTCCAAGTATTAAAGTATTAAAGGGTAAATTTCTTATAGCAACAATATTATCGGTGTGATTTTGTGCGTTTTTGTACATAGATTTTTGGGTTTTGGCTTCACTTACGGCGAACCGATTATTAATATATCGACAACTGCCTGTATCCTTGTTTTTTTGTACAAAAAAACTCATGTAAGCTTGCAATATTTTATAAATATTGATCATCTCTGTCTTTTACTTTCGTGTGTGGCACTTAAAGTTCTACGCGATACACGATGGTAATTAGATAATTAGATATATAAGTAAATGGTCACACACACAGCCAAACACAGCAAAAGTCTATTATGTTTTTACCGTTTTTTGTTTAGGATCGATCTCTGTCTGTGATTTTATTATTGTGCGTTTGTGATTTTACTTTAAGTCTTTTGGACGATTTCGTGGACATGCCCACCATTCCTAAAGGCTTTTCAATGTTTGACTTTGTTAAATACACGTCACATTTAAAGTATGTTTAATGTACCCTCTTTTATTCATTAACTTATATTCAGTTACCGACAGGTTTTTGTTTTATATGAGAAACACTAGATATCTACCCCGCATATATCAATTTTTACAATAAGGGAATATATGTACAGGTATAAGTAGAACAGCATAAGGTGACGATCAAATTTTAAGGAAATTTTATTTCTTACGTACTTTCTTAAATATAGTCCTGACCGAAGCAAGGTAGACTCTTTTAAAAAAAATATGAGCCTATAATTACAAAAAATCGTGTCGATATTAAACACGGCGTCCCTATTTTGATTTGCAGCTGTGAAACTGGTTGCCCTCTGTTCAGCGCGAGATTTAATTGAATTATTTGAATGAATCCTATGCTTCCGCCGCCCCATAGCAGCTCTCGACTGTGCAGGATATATCAATTACCGTTGTAAAACAAAATACGACTGTTTCTATTTATTTATGACAGTACGATACATCATACAGTTAGATACTATTGTAGATTGTTTTAGATAGACAATTTTTGAAACTTTATCTCTTGTTTTTTTTTTCATTACCTAAGAGAGATAAGAACAATATTTTAGGCAATCTTATGGCAAATATCTATATAAAAAAACCAAAAAGTCAAACTTTTATTTTAAAATACCTATCTTCTGACAAATTAAACAACGTAAAATCGTCAATAGAACATATAGGAATGACAACAATATTCTAATGAACTAAATTCAAAGACATTACGTACCGGTATAAATTGTATAACAGGTGTTAAACTCCTAGATGACCTTTTAATGCGGCGCAACTTCAGTCGTAATTCACATACACTCGCGTTAGTGTGGAGCTGACTCGAGCCGACACAATGCGACCGAAGAATGTCCCTGAGCAGACTAAGAGACTCCGCCGACCGACGGTGTGGGGTTACCAGAACCGAAACTAAATTTTCCCTGATTAGAAGGGAACGGTGGGTTTTTCCACGTATATTGATAACATTCGAGAAGATGATTTTAATTGTAGTAATCTTTGTACTATTAGTATAAAGATTTTAACAGAATCTTATTATTGGAAAATCAATTAATCTATAAAAAAGGCTGTCCATACTTTTTAGAAAAATATGTAAAGTGAAAAAAAGTTTTCCTTTTTATTGTTTCAATTAGCCACAAAGCTATTTGAAATTATTTTACTCTTAATTTATATGTGGTATTTGACTTTTTCTTAACAATTCTCAGAACTAAATTCAAGACTATAATGTTTATCTAAATGCAATTCTATATAAATTTATACATAAGTCTCGTAATTGTGATTCTATTTTTTTTGTCTTCAAGTAGGGAAACTCCATTGATACTGGTATCACAGTTTGTATATGATCAGTCCTCCCTACAGGTAGCGTGCCCGGGCACCCTATATCGCGATGACCATCGCACGTCCCTCGTTTTAAACGACAAATTGTGCCGTCAACTTTACATTGCTGCTCTTTTTAAGACTTAAATAAAACAGTGTTAGTACAAAAAAGCAATGAATAGTAAAATTAGTGAATTACTTTTAAGAATAATCAATTTGAAGATTTTACAGTTTATTGCGTGAAGACGTCCATCACAGCTTTACAAAACCAATTAACATAAATCATCTTTATTATAATAAAATATTCTACTGTTTTATGGGAATAAAATTGTTTAAAAGGAAAGCCTGTAGGAAATAAAATTAATTTATTTGTGAACTCGTTACAACTTTACTAAACTTGTTTCAGACTTAAAGACGAATGCAAAATATTTTTTGCAACAAATGAGCTTATAATTAAGTAGGACCTATAAATGTTTCTTTTAAAAATGCTTTTTTAAACCATCTTAATTTATCGGTTTATAGCTGTCACACGGAAGAAGAAAAATAAAGGAGGAAAATCCGGTAAAAAAAGGATTTAACGGGACAATTCTGAAAATACTTTTTATATCTATTGAATAACGAAGAGTTACAATCTCTGTTAGGTAACTGCCTAAAACAGAATATCTTAAAATACATTTGCTTTTTTGTTTTCAATTAAAATAAATGAATTAATAAAAATAAACATTCAATTCCTTGTTTGAAAGAATTTTTTATCATGTTTCAGTTGGTGTTTAAATAGGTAATTGTTTAATTTTTAGCTCCTTTCGTTCCCATTTCGTAATAAGTGTGTGTGCGATTGCTTTGTTTATCTTTGTATACATATATTTCTCTTAATATTAAAATATATTCTCAATTAGTTTATTACTGCTATGAGTTTCATAAAAGTTTATCATTTCATAAGATTTTCTATATTACCTACAATATGCGTTCTTAGTCATCCCTATTGAAAGGCAAAGGTAAATAAAAAACTCTGTATTAATGAAACAAATATATTTCATTATGAAATGAATGTACTCAACAAATCCATTTTAACACGTTTCAAACCATTTTTCAATCATAATAATAAGAAAAATGTGCCTTTTTTTAAGTGCCAAATATTTATATAACACACTAAAAAATATGGTTACGTCTAATGAGATCATGGTTATATTAAAACACACAAAACGAGCCCTTACCTGGCTCATATTATTTAGTAACCATATTTTGTAGCAAAAATTTTTACGCCTAATAACACTACAACACACATTCACATTTAGAAATTTCATAAAGTGTTTTTGTCTTTTTTTAATTTTAGAGATCCAAGACATTTACTATAATTTTGCACATCAATATTAAAATTAAGTTACACAATAGCAATATTAATTTAGTTGTGTATTAAACACATACAAAATTTGAAACTATACCTAAGTTTGGACAATGGACAAGAGATTTTTAATGGACTGTTTCATTGTATAGATGGTTTTACGTACTTAACATAAAAATCTTTAAAATACCTATATAAAAAGTTAATAACTTCGAGTTAAAACTATAAAACGGGCTTATTTGGTTAACAGTAATAATTATCTGAAATATACCAGTAAAAAAAATATATCATATAATGTAACAATGTGTTTATATCAGTTGGTTAAAATAATGAAAGTTCATCTATTGGAGCGCAAATCGCCATATTACCATCAACTCAACAATAAAAATTACAACAGAGACTGAAACCACTATCTGTGTTATCTATTCAGCTTATTGGTTTATTATTTAATCATGAAAAACACAATTGTATTGCAAAATTGACGTTTCCACAATCAGACAGTCGCAAAAAAGCAATATTTAATTCCCTAACAGATGAACTTTCGTATAAAAATGATTGTTAAAACGAACGTCTTGTCAACAAACTCTATTCGTTCCTTATAGGACTGAAGAGATTATCACTAACTTCACATGAAAAATATGATTTGTTTAAGAAAATTGTACAATGATTATAAATATCGATAAATATCAGTTAAAGTGGCTATTTACATCCCATTTCCATAAACCATAAAACAAGTTAACAAATTATAAATACAATGAGCCATCGAACGGATTTCAATCTAAATAAATATTATCTACCTAGAAGTCTCAATTACATTTTTGAATTTACATCAAAATTAACACGAAACTACATATGCCAGACTGTTGAATTTTTCAACTTATTTGATCAATCACTTGTTGACTGAGCTTTTTACAATGAATTAACTTAACATGTGACATTACACCGAATCGCAATGAACGTCATCTTCATTCTAAATAAAAATTCTTAGAACACTCAATATTTACCTAAACCATATTATTGCTGTATCATTATTATGTAAGAAGATTTATAATTACCTATGGAAGCTTCGATAAATAAAATGTCTCTGAAGAACAATATCTATCACATTTCATTACACATTGTAGCACCACGCGGTTAATAGACCCATCTACAATAACTACACTTACCACTATTCACGTTGTATAATATGGACATGTATAAAAATCAATACATCTGAAAAATAATTTAAGATCGGTATATAAAACTTTCTGTAGATATAAGTTGAGTTTGAAATTAAATAACCTCTGTTAGCGATAACACTATTGAGACTGCGTTTGGCTTTCGTGAAACATAATTTTATTATTTACTTGTGACAATCTGGCCTACACTTCTACCCGAAAATCAGTCTAGATTCAATCGTTGTTGCTTATGTTGTGCGGAAACATCAGTTTCTAATTTACGGTCTCAACTTATAGTAATATCACAATAATAACAATTATCGAACCTCCACTCTTCACTAAAACATCCTTACAATAAAATGGGGTAGAGTACATTTGTATATCATACATTATTTTCTATTAGACATGAACAGTAAAATATCTGGTAGGTACATTGCAAAAAGCAAAACATTTATAGTGAATAAAAATTAAATAATTAGGCATCATTCCGATACTTTTGGTTTCTATTATGTTATTTTTTAACAAAAAATAAAATAAAATGTATAGCGTTGCCGAATGACTACAACAAGTGAGTAAAAAGTTGACAACTGTAATAAAAATGAATACCAATAATCTATTGTCGCTTGTTAAAAAAAATCTTTACTGTTGTTTTTATGTATCCTATCTTGGTCGAATCGAAAACAGTAGGACAAAAGCATAAAATCAATTCAAATAAATTCTCATTATGAGTCCTTTATCAGTAAAGAAAGCTTGTATTCAACTTTCATGAATCCATCCTTGATTGCATTTTTTTGTGACATGTATCACCTCATCGTCCTTAACAAGGGCATCTGAGTCACACCACTTATATTATATATATACTTTCGTGTGAAGCGTCCATACTTAAAAAAATGAACGTTACAATTATCTTTGATAAAATAATAATTAAACCGAATTTTAATGTGTTGATCGTAGAATTAATTCGGACGGAGGAGTGTACATAGTAAGCTATGCGCGCTTCCTAAAATGTTTCTTGTAATTCGAAAATTAGAGTCTTATCTGTTTTTGCAAATGATATAATTTTCTTTCGTTTGGCAAAAAACGGCTTTGCAATGTGTATATTTTAATGCTAAAAAGAAAAAAGCTATTCTAACGATACAGTTTCACGAAAATAGAGCCTAATAACAGTAATTCGTGCACAATCTAATCAAATATATTAAAAATAGGAGAAAAACCTTTCCACACGTTGCAATTCTAACCGCATTTATGACTACCAATGTTAATGAAATTAATGTACTAATTAATATAATGCCCATTAACTTAAAATTACGTGGTCCTGTTCTCGTTTAAGGTTGAGAACATGCAAAATGAGAATAACAATTTTATGATACAATTGTAAATTATAAAAAAATCTAATGATACACTTATTTACAAGCTGTAGCGTTTTGAAATTTATAATATAATATAAATATTAAAGGTTTTAAAGAAAGGTAAACGGCGACGACCGTGGTAAAGTAAAGGATTTATGAATCCATAATTATAAATTTCTTATATCCTAATTTATCACATTTGACCTGGTAGCACATATTTACAAAACATGCTGTGCTCATTTAAAAACTCCATTTAATAAATAATACATAGTACAATACATATTAAATTTATATAAAGAAGACCACACCGATTAAATACTACATAGTATAGGACAAAAACCACTCAAAGGCTGAAAAAACGTAGGTTAAATGACATAATATATTCGAAATAGTTTTAAATGTTTAAACAAAGAAACAGGTTTAACCCATAACGTATGTGTTTATTATTGTCCCTCGCCTGAAAAAAGAACATTTTACATAAAACATATTGGTAACTTTATTCATAATCTGTATTATTACTATTGATGGAAATGCATTTTATATTTAAGAAATAAGACAATTCACTTGCTAGACAATGTTTACTTTATTTCGTTGTTTTTGAAAGAAATAAAAATATACGACCGATTTCAACATCTACACAACTACTACTAACGAAGATGTAACGGTTGTGCATTTGTTATTTTTTCAATTGTAAAAGTTGTGGAGCAAGTGAAGTGTTTTGTTTCTAAAATACTTTGGTAACTGAAAAATCATATGGTAACCAACAAATCTGCGCTCTATGCAATTAATTGCAGATGAACACAGAATAACACAAAATATGAAAATTATAGTCTTAAAGTATAAGACTCCTTTGAGCAATTTTTGGCCAACAATATTATAAGACACGAATTTACACCACAACATCAAGTAACTACCACTGATATAATTATAAAAACAGTCAACATCAATTTGAATACTTTATTTAATTACTTAAATACGGAGTGGGACGAATATCTACATATATCTACACAATTTAACTTCCTTTAAAGAATCTATTTCTTTCATTCGATGACTTTGAGACGACGTAGAAAATCCTCTTCCTAATAAATTACTATCTCTTTAAAAGACAACCTGATGTGTAATGATTTTTTGAATTTTTTGAAATAGTAAATCTTCCTCGAGTATTTTAGTAATAAAAATAATAATTCAGAGTATTGCTTTTCGTTTACTCTATAGTTTCGACTACCTAATTACTTAATATTATATCCCTCTGGCAAATTTGCTACTTGTATTTCAATAATAAAAATTAAAAATCTTATATAAAACCAAAATATTATAACTTAACCGTAGACATGTCAAGACATTTCAATATTAACTTAATTAACCTAAAATATTTATTGAATAATATTTATATATTATGTATTGCATAATAATAATAATAATAATTTTAATTTAATTTAAAGGCCATTTTGAGGTTGGCGTAACAGCACTCCTAAACCTTCGTTTTATTTTCATATAGTGTGAGAATGTCCAAAAATACTAGCCCGCATAATATTGTATGTAAACTCCTTAATAATAAACATGTAATTGACGGTTTTTATACTAAGTTGGCTTTTTAAAATTTACACATTAAAATGATGTAAAACTTAAAAAAGATGAAAATATTTGAAACATTTTTCAATCATCATCGCAAAATTAATATAATTAAATCAACAAATATATTTTTGATATTGGAATGATAATATGAATATTGAATAGGCATATGATTAAATTGTATAGGCACAGTACAGTGGAGTGGAAAATAATAACAATATATCTAACCTTTCCTAGTGAATTGACAAATGGTGGTTGTTTAAAATAGACCGTACATTCATTATAAATTATATTCCCTATTGAATCTAGTCTATATAACTCATGAAAAAAGTTGCAGTGTACATACGTATAAAGAATATCACAATATTGGCAGTTAATATTATCTTAAAATATTTTTATAAAATGTATATAATCTTCTTCTTGCGGGCAAGTATTTTTTAAGGAGCAAACAAAAATTTGATTCTTTCATAATGTAAGACGACATGGATATTGGCTGATGTTTAAATAAATCATTCGCTATAAATTAAAAATTGAAATATTACGACGGTCAATTTGATCTTACCTGATGGCCTATCCAACAAAATCTGTAAAGAAATTTCAAAAAGACGTTTCTATTAACCCAAATTGTACCTATACATAAATTTATAAGTCCACAATGTTTTGAAATATTATAATTAATGTGTTGAAGATAAATAAATATAAACACTTGATAAAGCAATAAATAGGTAATTATTTTATCTACTTCATTGTTTACTTTTATGAGGTACATATTTTGGCACAGAGAGATTTCTTAGAGCTATAATGAATTAATTAATATGAAAACCTATCATTATTATACTTACATAAAACATTTTCGATGTTCTTAACTTGTTGACTGGTCTTAATCATATGAATCACAGCTTTTGCATTCTTCTACTTACCTATTCGTCACGACTACATTTTTCTACTTTCCATCAATGGAATGAATTTATTATCTTTTTCAAATCTAATTTGAATTTAATATGGCATTAATGTAGAATCCAAATACTAGCCAAGATTTCGTTTCAGTTTTGAATTGTGCCTGAACAGTCCCAAAATTTGTAATTTTTAACGTTAACCTTGTCGAAAAGGTCCTTTTGCTATTTTAAGAAAAAATCCTTTGAAAATTATAGCCATAGAACATTCCCATTGTGGATTGTGACGTTAACAAAAAATATAGAATATTTTGTTGCATCTTAGCAATTACCATAAATATTATCCCTTTCATTATATTGTATAGAATAAATATCGAAAATTATCTATTAAACTATAAATACAACTCCGAAATAAAATCAGTTGTGTAAAATCTAATTAGACCTGCTTATACAAGTTTATGAAGGTTAAAAACTTTAAAAAATATTCCGATTTGCTGTTACGATATATCTCGGTCGTTAACTATAGAGGTATGAAAAGATTATTAGGACGGCGCGGTCGATCAACGTGCATTGTGGACGTGGGTGGTGAGGTGCTTGGAGAGGTAGTCAGCTCGCGCGAAGCACTTGCCGCACGCCTCGCAGTGGTAGGGCCGCTCCCCCGTGTGGATGCGCAAGTGCCGCGTCAAATCACTCTTACCCCCGAACGCCCTCCCACAAAATAAACACACGAACGGACGCTCGCCTGTGTGCTTCCGAACGTGTAGCTTCAGATTTTCTTTTGATCTCACACATTTTCCACAGAATGGGCACGCGAATCTCCTCTCTCTATCTCTTTGTCTGTCGTCGTTCTGTAAGAAACCCATTATTCCGGAATGTGCACTAGAAGCTTCCAGTTTAGCACTATCGCCCCTTGACTCGCTTTCAGAACTATCTGCAATAGAACTGACGCTCGCAAAAGAGACGGGAATTCGTTTTCTCTCTGTAGTATCGTCCTCCCTTCTTGTTTCACTTTCAGCACTAGAATTTCTACAGTCGACCGAATCGTCCACCGTAACTATTGAATCGGTAGGACCGTTAGAATCGACAGTGCTATCTTGCTCTGCATCACCAACGATTTCAATTGGTGGCGTTCTCGTAGAACCATCTCTATTCCTCTTCTTTAAGGATAAATCCATCTCACCACATTGACCTAATAAGACTTCGTTGGTACTAGAAACCGGTTCAATCACTTCTGACGGGTCGGTGTTCTTAGTGTGTAATCTTTCTAAAGTGTGATTTAGTCGATGTTTTTTGAAAGATTTTAAATAGCGAAATTGCATACCACAAACATCGCATGTGAATAATTTATCAGCTGGGAGTCGAGCTCGGTGGTTCTGTTCTCGATGTTTGACATAGGCGGATCTGTATCTGTAGCTCTGTCCACATTGTTCACAAACGAAGGGTTTATCTTCACAAGCTGACTGAGAGGCGTGTTGTAGTGCGGCGTGACGCTCCAGCAACCACGTCGAAGGGAATGAGGCGAGACACACTCCACACCGGCGCCTCTCAGAGTGCAACAAGTGCCGGTTCTGGTAAGCCATGCAATCGTCGCTGAGATACCTCCGTATGCGACAAGCTTGTAGAGCCAGTAGAGGCGACCACAGAGGTATAGCGTTCGGACTCCGCGGAGGAATGGGTGAGGGCACGCCCGACGAGCCGCACGACATATCTAAACACATCTGAAAACGATATTATAAAACATCACTTAGTTATACCATTAATGCAAGAAGAATGCCAAATTAACGTACTAATAATAATTTGGGTTAAGTTTTTAAATAAAACCAAAGAGATGTTCTGATTGTAGAGCTTTTATTTGTCAAAATTGTATTTTTACAGCTATGATATGCTTATATTTGTTTCAAAAGTTACAATGATCAACAGTGATGGTTTTTATGTGTACTGTTGAGAATTGACAAAATGTTACATATTACAAACCGTGACGGTACTATACTGTTAACTTTTAACAAAACCATACTATTCTCTGATACAACATATGAACTATGAATTAAAAATGTTAAGGCAAAACAGATTTATCTAATCTAAAACATCAACAATGATCGATAAATGAAACAGCTTAAGAGGAATTTGCCGCGATGAACTAGAAGGCAATAACTACTGGGCGCTATAGTAACTAAATGAACTTATACTTATTTGAACTTGTGCTGAATATTTTAAACATAATATACAACATTAACGTAGAAATGATTATAGAAATTAAAGCACACCAACATTAAAATACGTATTGTTCTACGGATTCAAAAGACCTAACAAACTTTGCAGCTTAAATGGACAGTTTTGTAATTCTTCTTTCGAACATAACAT
Organism: Eurema mandarina; assembly: GCA_018238005.1. Taxonomy (NCBI): domain Eukaryota; kingdom Metazoa; phylum Arthropoda; class Insecta; order Lepidoptera; family Pieridae; genus Eurema; species Eurema mandarina. Next base: position 11,747 of record DWAJ01001377.1, on the reverse strand, counting down.
GTAATAATAATTATCATTTTTCTTTTGGCTACTACAAGACAGCTAGGATTAATGTTGGTCATTTTAAGGGCCAAAGACTGTAGAGTCTATATTATTGAGTACTTTATTCTTTACAAAGTCTCTACGACTCTATTGATCGATTTCCTTCTAAATTTAGAGAAATTTATAAACGGTGCGTCATTTTGCAAGGCGGCTAAAAACTGAAACATTACTAAAACTTGAAGCTCAGAATTGAAAATAGCTTGAATTCAGCGTAGCTGTATATTATGGCAAAACTAACGTATTCATAAAACTAAAACGTATTCTAAATAAATTAATAAGGATAAACAAATTATCATTAAAAAAACAAATTGTACGAATATACAATAATTAATACAACTACAGGAACTTAGAAAAATTGCAATTAAGTTCTATATTTAGGTATGCCACTTAAAAATATTAGTTAATCACAACAAATTGCAAACCGTGAAATAAACGTACAAACATAATCGCAGCATTATAACATATTTACACTACGTACTGTAGTCCTAGTTGGTCACAAGAACGCTGGTTTATTTCTTCTTCCTATGATACAAAATAACATATAAGATTGGAATGCGCTATCTACGGAGGTGGCGGTGGAATCCTATGACCACTTCGTGTATTACAAGGTAGAACCGAACTCGAGGTGTTAGCACAGCGTTACCTGTCCTGCAAGTTGCATATCATACCGCAACTTACAATTTTCACCATAAAAATTGTACATTTTGTCTAAGAATCATTCCTACATAAACTATGTTCCGTGAATCGCAGCCTTTATATAAGTCTTATATAGGCAAGAGGCACTCTAAATATAAAACTGTGGTCACAATTTATGTTATAAAACGAATCTAATATTGTATCGATCGGTATAAACATTACGAATAATGACAATATTCTGTGCAAGATTTTCATTGGGCACTTCAATATATCTACAACTATACTTTGTTATAAATATATAATACAATAATGATTAATTTACTTGTGCTAATTGCATGTGAACTCGTCATTCGAGAATATCGGGGAAATGTTAAAATTTGAATAACTGCACTTAGGGGTTTCATACTATGTCTCAACTACTCAAGCACGTTCAATACCACTCTTTAACAAACACTGCTGCGCATCGTATTTACACATCAGTACCTACATAGAAATATAATCATAACAATATATTCATTAATAAATATTGCCTCTGTCAGGAAACAAAATAGTACTCTAAGCTGCATTCTATCATTAAAACTATATTGATATAGACACATGCTATGTGTCGCATTTCCATATGTATTGCTATAATTAGTTTGTAAATTGTAAATATTCAATCTTTCTTAAAATAAGAAGAGGAACATTAATTAAGGTTACAATATTTCTTTGTTTGGTAACATTCGACTCTGAAAAAAATATCAGTGCAGCTTTTCAAATCGCAACATTACTGTGTACATTGAACATATTATTACATATTATATATACTTGTTTTGTTTTTATAACACTAACATACGTCATTTGTTATCATCTGCATTATTACATATTTAAAAAATATATAAGATACTATCCAAATCAAATAAATAAATATAATATTAATAATACAAATACGTAATATTATAAATAAGCCTCAGTACTCGTGACATGCCTGTGTGACTCCGGAAAGCTATAGCGCATCTACCAATCCTTAAACCTAAGTTAAAAAGCACTCAAATGCGTTATTTAAACAACAATCCAAATAAGACTCTATTTCAAACAGCATTAAGACTCAACACCAGGAATATAAAAATTTATACTCAATCGCTACAAATGAAAAATATTTTTTAAATTTAGTTATGGTTAATGCTTGAAATTAATGTAATCTATTTTTAAGAACTTTTACGTGCAAAAAACTGTTAGCACTTATTATAATGGAATGTTCGTGAGGTCAACATTTTTAATGTCAACACATCTTTCGCTCTTCGTCTACATCGTAAACCTTCCTGATCTGACATGTTACAAACACCGCAGATCTGTTTTGACTTAATTAATTTTACCGTGTGCAAATGGAAGAGCTTCCTACAACACTACCATTAGCGTAATCTCGCTGTTTACTCCCAATCATTCCAAATCAAACTAAGATGAATATTGAGGGCGCTTACGGTACTCTAGTCACCACACATTTTAAAAGTTTAAGATATTATTTTAACCATCTTTACTCTCCTTTTACCTTTCAAAGGTAACCCGAGGTGAGGAATGATATAAGCCTTCATACATCGTAAGTACAATAAATTTATTAAGAGCGCTTTCTCAACTAATTTGCCTTATTCTCTAATTAATTTCAACCTTAATGGTAAAATGAGATCAGGAGTATGACATTTATGCAGTTCCACAGTTTTACCTACGAAGCAACTACTTAGTACTTTTTTCTAGCCCAAGTTGTGACAATCATAATTTTGAACATTAATTAAGGCATACCTACTCATTTATGGGACAACGAAATAACTAGCAAAATGAATTGATTTCTTTCCAGCTCAAATCCACGTAGAATCACAAACTGAGATCAAACTATGATACACCCAGCTGTTGCATACCTATTTTAAATATATCACAGATCTTTTCCTAATCATAACTTTTTTAAATGATTTTTTTTTATATTGTTTTTGTCTATTCTAATCTAAAAAGATAAAATTTCTACTTCCAAAGTGAAATAATAATTTAAAATTTAGTACCCTAATAATTTTCATTTCTAATTTAAATTATAGTATTTTTATTTCTACTTTTATACTCAGGTCTAAATGATATGTCCGAACTACCGAAAATGTATGAAAAGATCAGGTATAACATTAATCGACTAGTTACGTTCTGTTTTATTACTTCTATTTTTTAAATGTGTGAAACTAGAGTACCACAAGCTGAAAATGTATTCAATAAAGACGGACTTAAAATATGCTTCCATTATGACAATAATAGGAATTGTAAAAATTAAGCTTTCATTAAATTACTCTCGAAATATTGTCATAATAATTTACAGAAATACTAGTTTTCCTTTTCATGTTTTATCCAAGACCTGGTTGTGTAAAATACGCATTTTTATGTTACCTTTCATTAAATTTTAAATTTGTGATTGGATGCCGGTGCATACACGCGCAACTGACAAAACTAAATATCTCTTTTTTTCTTGTTGTTTTTATCATTTATCTCTTTTCTATCGTTTTGATATGATTGGATTTTTTTATCGGTTGATTTCTATGGGTATGACATATCGACAACTGCGCAGTTTACACCACCGTTAAGAAATAAAACATAAAAAGTTTCACAATCGAAACGGAACAATTGCACACCAAATCAAAGCTTTAATTGTTACATTATATAGTATAGCAATATCTTGACGTGTATAAAAGTGATGCCAGTGAAAACTCGTAAAATCAGATAACAGGACTATTAAACAGGAGCGATAAACAACAATATTTTATTACTATGGTTTGTGCAGAAAATAATTCTGGTATTTACATATTATGAAACAAATATAATTCATAAAATATCCCTGTATTAGACTCTGTTTATTTCCATGAACACAGCTATTGTGAGAAAAGTTTCAAATGCTTCATTGATTCGATTTGACTCGTACGAAAGTAAGTGCTTGTATAACATTATATATACCACAAACCATTATTATCTAGAGCATTTGAAACATTCTACAAAAATAATGATTAAACTCGTTTATCCTGTATGAAAATAGAATTAAGTATATCCTTGGCCGCCATGCCTGTTGAAGGGCGCGCGCGGGAAAACGCAACAGAAAGTCAAACGAAAGGCAAAATGGCCGCGGTTCAAAAGGCATAGCGTTCGGGTAGAACTGAAACGGTGCTTAAAGCTTTGATTCCCAAGATCACACATCCACAACTCTCCCCAATTCATACTACTGAAGCATTTAAACCTATCATTAGTAATAAATTTCCTAAAAATCCGATTATATGTATCAAACTATATATATTTACATTTATATGTCTTAGTATTGCTTTTGAATTACCTCTGGGGAGCGTGCGTCGATTTCGAAAGACATAGAAATATTTATACTTTTCAAATCCTAATTTATCTATACGAACTATAGCGAGTGCATTTTTTATATTATTTTTAAATAAAATTAAAGCACTCGCAATTAATCTTTAATTTGGTTGAAAAATTAAATCTGGTTTGAACTACTCGTCGTTATAAGACAAGATATCTACTTGTTTTCAAGTTTAAATACAACGCACAACGTTAACAACAACAGAATAACCCAAGATTAACGAATTTCTTTTGAACGAGCAAATCATGCAAAATTAGCAAATATTAATTAGTTTCACTTTTAGTAAAATTATTACTTTACTACCTAACTTTGGCTTTGCCATCTAAGGGACTGTAAAATCAGTTACCAGTTACTATATAAGGCGTAAAGAAAGCACCTAATAGTTGAAATATCTATAAAGCGAACTTAAGAATTTAAAATAATTACACTTTAAGAACAGAACAATAACTTGTGTCAATTTTACCTATAAGTGTAATATCAAATATTATTTATATCATTCAGATCACAGTTGCGGCGTTTAAATCACATTCTTATAAAATTACAATATATTGTCCTCCATTTTCATTTCCAACTTTCACTATACTTCCTCACCATTCATTGACTAAAATATTTGCACACTACAGTCCTACAGTCGTCTAATACTCATTGATGTGGACTTTCCTCTTCTGTGTCGACCGGACTCGGCGATAAGAACTTCCTCGCGTACTTTGGATAATGAGTCTTTTCATGTGCTTTCAATATAGTTGATCGTGAAAATGTCTTGCCGCATAGAACGCACCGAAACGGTCGTTCTCCTAAAATAAAACATATTGAACGTATTATAAGTATCTAATAACAAAGCCAAAGTCATACATCATTAAAATGTTCTAAGACAAATACTCACCTGTGTGTACTCGACAGTGATCCTTCATATGATGCCTTAATTTAAACGCCTTGCCGCAAAATTCACATTTAAAGGGGCGATCGCCCGTATGCACCGGCAGATGAGCTATCAACGATGACACGTCGGGGAAACTCTTGCCACAGAACTTGCATAACACCACGTTGCCAGGCTCTACCGGCCCAATATCTAAGTCTAAAGGTGACTCCTCCGTATGCATGCTCAGATAGGTCGGTTCACTAAATTGTCCTATCATCGGTAAACCCAAAGGGCGGCCCATGATAGCGTCTCGGTATTTCAAGGTATCGAGCGTGTGTGTCGTCAATATATGCCGGGTCAGTTTGCTCTGGTGTGGGAAGGCCGCGCCGCAATGTATGCAAGGGTAAGCCCTCTCTCCCTCCTCAATTCTCCCCCTACCGGACCCATCATACTCCTGCAACCACAAAAAGAACATCAACTTCTTTTTCTCTTGTTTCGATCTGCATGGACCAAATATGTGCAATATCTACCACTACATTCTAAATCGAGATGCAGTTTCTTTATTTTATTTTACTATCTAATTAAGAAGTTGACGCTCATTTTTGCCCAAAAATGTGCAGGAGTGAACCCGGGAGCCGGCTACGCGTAATGCCTTGTTGTATAGCAACGCGCTCGCGTACGGTATGTTTCGGATTCGCAACAAACGATATGCAATTATATGGCCAAATTTAAATAAAAAGTTGCCCAAAATATATATATCAAACAAAATGAATGGATATAAAAAAATGATGGCCAACAAAATGAAGGTCAACTTCTTGACAGCAAGGCATAGTACTCGATGTTAAATAGCGCAGCAGTAACAAGCATGCAAGTACATACCAACATAATGTTACACAAATATTTACAATGACGATTTTATATCAAGTTCATCACAGTACTTGTCTTATGTATATTAACTACAACTACATAATATTCAAAGCCAATATTCATCTACTGCAATATGAATAATTAAAATAAAATACATTAAATCTTTTGATATTATTATCTACATTTTTATCTATTTTAACGAATTAATCAGGTATTTAATATAGTTCTGTGTTTTGGGCATTTTGTCATGCAGTGGAAATATACAAATCTAGTAAAGTTTTACTAAATAGGTTTAACAAATGTGACTATAAAATTTATGATGTACAAAAAGTTGAATGATAAGCAATTACAAATTAGTAGGAATACAAAAAAGCCAATAGCAATTTTGCAACTTTGTATTAAAATTAATCTACCACAACAACAAAATATCAAACTTTAGATACATGTTATATTGTGAAGGTTCTTTCTCATAAATTACTGTGCAGTTTTTGTTCAAATTAGTTTTCATTTTCAACATGTATCAAAGGTCTTAAATACAGCATGACTAGACCAAACTAGTTCTACAAATGTAAAACGTGACGCATACCATGTAAATTTAGTGTGGTTGTAGTAGTTTGATTTAGGCATTATGACTACAAGGAGAATTCTTTTTAAATATGTCTACTATACAAGCTGGGTTTATTGTGGCGTCACGGTTAACATTCGTCGTAGAAAGATATAAAATACATACCGATTCATGTTGAAGCCGGTATTCTGTTGATGATTCTCCCCCACCTTTATCTTCATTACTTCTATCCCAGTCTGCTTCTTTTTTTAGAGACTGAAAAATAATTTTTATTATAAAGCCATTATTTTTCTTAACAAACATTTATCTGCAGTTTCACCTGTACGAATAAATATAAAACTCGGCTGGCAAATCACCCTAATGAGTTAGCCACCGCATTAGCGACCATCAGCTACACTAAGCGACTGAAACGCCATGATATACAGACAATTGGCGACAGATGGTAAAAGATGAGGTGTCTCTCGCTGGAGAGCACTTCGGTCCCGCCAAACTTTCACACAAGACATCTGCTTATAGTTAACGGACTGATTGCAGATATGCACAACAAAAAAAAAGTTTTACCTGTACTGTTCTCGTTCCTGGAACAGTACTGGGATATAAAGCATCCTATGTGCGTAAAGGGTCTAATCAATCTGTATACCAAATATAGGACAAATCCATTCAGTAGTTTAATGTGAGAAAGTAACAAACATCCAAACATCCATACCCACAAACTTTCACAATTATAATATTATTAAAATTACTAAGTGTATTTTACAAATTGCATAAACCCTCGACCAAAACCAGCAAGCTAACTAAGTATGTAACATTTCTATCACACCTAACAAACGACCTGATGACCTTGAAGACCTCTTGACGGATATACCTTTCAAAAAAAAACCGCATTAAAATCCGACCATCCGTTGGGAAGCTATGTCGCCTCAGACAGACACGTACACACACTGAAACACACACACACACACAGACACGTCAAATTAAAGATATGCTATATTAAAGAACCCACTTCCTTGTTAGAATAACCATCAAAACTGTTTCTTTTCTTTCTTTCTTAATTTTATTTATGTAATGAATCTAAATAATAAATACATCATCATACTCATACCAAAGGTACTTGTTGTACTGGAGGCAGGCCAGAGGGTCCTGCTATGGGTTCATTGCGAGGGCTTGAGAGTGACGGGTGAGAGTGCAGCGGCAAGCCTGGGTGTGGCAGTGCGTTCAGCACACTGAGTCTTTGTTCAACTGGTGAGTACCTTGGGACTAGACTATGACTGTTTATAGTCATGTTGATGCCTGAAAATATTTAAAGTATCTTTGAATTAAATATTAAACAGACAGGTCTAGGATTATTACCTACTAAGGATTTTATTTTATTTACAAGAGAGAAGACCTACTTAGTATACAAACCTTAATATTATTTCAACCATAGTCTAAATAAGTCAATATGTGCATCATAATACGTTTACGTACTATATGAACTCTTAAATTATTTTTGAGATAATATTCATATATTTTATTTACATAATTGATATGCATTTTTATAACCTAAATATAATGGTTCGCACTCGCGTATAGTTGTTACAAATATGTTTTACAACTATCTAATTTTCTAAACATATTTTCATGTGTACTTTTCTTGATAAAGACAAAAAGAAAATTGAAAATTATTAGATTAGTCTCTTTCTGATTTCCTTAAATTTATGTCGGCTGTCATGTGTCATTATCAGGTGGTGTGACATTGACATTTGACAATATTCCATTTTTTCAATTTTCGTAACCTAGTAACATAGACCTTTAGGTTATTTGACAATATTCTATAACGATTAAACGTAGGCTAAAAATACGTTGAATTATGATAAAAATTAAAGGTAATTTAATTAAAAGGTAACTAATAATACCGGTTTTGGTAATATAGTTAATTATTAGTTACCTTTTAAAATTAAAGGGTAATTTAATTTAAAGGTAACTAATAATTAACTATATTAGCGGTCTGGTAAGCATGTAAAGGCATTTTATAATCACAAATTAGTATTTAAATGTTATCTATGTTTTTTTGTTGTATTAAAACCGCTTTCAATTTTACAGGCAAATTACTCGACGTGACTTTATTTTACCATATTAGTAATAACTGATAATATATAACTAAAACATAATTTATTGGAAATAATAATAGATATAAAAAAAACACTCTATCTCTAATTTTTCTAATACGTTTTTATGTATGTATGTAGATATTAATATTATTTAGAGTTATTATCGTTTTAACACAAACTACAAATATGCAAATGTTTGCACTAGAAGGAAACATGGAATTGACTCTTGTGTGTTTAGGATATACTACAATAAATTAATACATTAACAAAAACTTACCAATATTATCATTTGCACCATTTGATCTTAATGAAATAGTATCTTCCTCAGGTGACACCGGTCGCATGGTCTCGTCAGGGGGTTCATCTTTTGGTATGGGAGGATGCGTTGGTGTCGATGTCTCTGTTCGAAATCTTCGTACAGAAAGCAATGGGGATATTCTAGGTGGCGAAGTTTCTGTGGCCTCCCTTGTATCTCGTAAGTCTCTTATATCTTTCAAGTCCCTAGGTTCTTTATTATCTCGTATTTCTCTGTGATCCCGAGTATCCCTCAGTTCACGAGGTTCCCTTTCTCTCACTAAATCACGAGGTTCTCTCAGTTCGCGATCCCTCTCTTTATCTCTTGGCTCTCGCAAATCTCTTGCTTCACGCGTGTCTCTTATGCTTTCTCTTATGTCTTTATTGTCCCTTTCTCGGGTATCTTTAATATTCTCATACCGATCTTCCTTATCGCGAGCTTCTCTTTCGAGTAATCTATCGTGCGGTTCTACACTTTCATTTGAATTTTGGGTCGGACACTCCTCCATCGGTTCTGGTACAGTCCTAGCGTCAACACCTGCTGCGCTTAATGTAGTCATCTCAGCTAATCCTTTCACCTAAAACGTGAAACGCAAAATTGATTTTTAAAACATATTATAAAAAATAACGGGAAAAACGACATTACAAGCAGTATTTAACGAAATGTGTCTTATTTTTTACTAGTTATTATAAGTTAAAGGTCAACAATAATCATTAAACTTGGTTGAAAGTAGTAATATAGATATATGAAGTTACCTGTAGGCTCTCAGCAGTTTTAAGGAGAGCGGGGAGTTGGCAGTATTGGACGTTGACCTCGCCCTTGTACATGAAGTCGACGAGCGTTCGGAGCTCCTCCAAGCCCACGTCCTTCAGGATCACTATTGGGTGGCGGGAGGGATGGTCCACGAACAGCGATCGGAAGTACGACGAACACGCGGAAAGTACCACCTGAAATTATTGTTCGCAACGTTAATAATAATATTGGTTCACAGCCTTATGTATATAACTTACTGTATAGTACCCAGCTAAGAAACGCTTGTGTTATAGCTAGTATTAGTAGTAAAAATTACAATGTCATATTTTTCAAGTAAAATTGAGCAAATGATACTTCGCCTTTTCAATAATCATACTAATATAAAGCTATAAAAATTGATTTCTTATTTATGAGGAAAGTTTTTAAAATGACATATTATGTACTTATAGCACTATAAAGTTCTATACCGGAATAGACAAATACTTTATCTACATATTCCAACTGTAAAATTATTATTATTGATAAGATCATTATGAATGTGAAGAGTTTCCACTTAGAAATTTTGCATTCCAGGTCACGTAGGCATATTAGGATGACACACACTTATAACATAAACTTCGAAGTATTCTGTAGTTAGGTACTGACGTGACAAAACGCAAGGATCACCGATTCAACGGTGTTTGGATGTTTTGTAATGTTGAATGTATATAATATTTACTTATGTAGTCATCTCTACGTTTCCGGTTATTGCGACTAGATGTCTTTTTTATATTTTTTGAAGCTGTAAACTATAGATGTGGTATCTTGAGCAGAATGTGAAAAAGTCTTAGGTTATTCCGTAATTCTAGCATTTTAGCGTGAGTGTTTTAAGATACAATACTTCTAAAACACTGTATTTAAATATATAAAACATCTAGCGATCAAATCCTATCTTTTAAGTTGGATCAAAATTGCAGTGCAAATTTAATATAAAACCGGTTCAGTAGTTTAGAAGTCAATCACGAACAGCAACGTGACACGTAATTTATATGTTTTAAGATTTACGGACCTTATGAGCCCGTATAGAAGCACCCTCGGAGCACGCGAGTGTGACGTCCACTAAGCTCTCGTCTTGCAGCAACTGGCTGAATACTCCCAGCAGGTTGCTCTGATGATTGTTCCACCTCAGGCAATAGTGCTCACTTCCCATGTCTGAGCTAGCTCCCGCCGCTGAAATTAATTAAGAGTAATGTTAATAATCAGTTTTTTTCGACATCTAGTTACAAAAATTGTGTTGTATTGCCGTAAAAAAAATCGCAGAAATAATTAAAACATTCGTTTTAAAATAATTTAACGTGTGTCGCGTAATAGTCGTTACATGTTAATTAATATGTTTTCTAGTTCATTGAGAGACCTTGTAAGTAAGTAATTTTTAAATCGCAAATTACGTAAGGATGGAAAGAAGAAAACTTCACAATCCCTTAGAAGTGTAATGTACTGATGATTATAATTTATAACCAACGGTTGATTTTTAAGGGGAGAGATATTATAAAATTCCTTAAAATATCACTTGATTGACCTCTTTGTTCTCATTTTCTGAACAATTAGTGAAATGTTTGAAACTACTCACTGCGTATTGTATGTAAATGTTTAAAATATATTGTGTGTAAATTATTTTATTTGGCTAGTAATAATAATGAGCAAATTCAGCATTTCATCTACGTATGAAGGTCAATAAATAATTTAACATTTATTATTTAGCTTATTAAATTTTATTTTTTCAACATTAATTTTTTTTTCGTGCTAAAAATAGTTTGATAACCATTTTTATATTAGGGATTTAGTTAACACGTGTATCATAATATGTACTTAGTAATACCAAATTTTATATATACCTACTTAATACGATAATTGATACTTACGAACACAAGTTAATAATTTTATCATACAGAAGTTCAAAATGAGTAGGATGTAATTATTATACAATCTGTTTTTTATGAAAGGTATTTTATTCTTTCTTATTACTTTAAAACCGACGGCTTCTTAGGCTAAGGATATTATTGTAGATAGTATTTACCATAATTTTTTGAAGAACGTAGTTTTGTGACCTAAGTAATTAAAACGGTTACGTATATAAATTTTATGTGGAATCGGACCAAGATTAGGCATTCATATTTAATGTATATGAGGCACAAACTGTGTGAGTTTTTATTGTATCTCTACTTTTTTGGCACAATTGTGCTTTGAGGATACCAATATATACTTAATAAAGAAGTAAAGTTTGTGTATTT
>DWAJ01001376.1:0-22810 GCA_018238005.1 Eurema mandarina | reverse complement strand
CGACGCGCCGCACACCGACTGCGAGCCCGACGTCAGCTCCACTATCAGGCGGCCTGCAATTCGTTCACAGCTCACTGGGCTATAGCGGCGACACATTTAGTAATGGCTAGCATATAATCCTAACAAGCCTCAACCAATAGTTCAGTCGGCGTACTCACAAAGTACGGATAGAGCCCGAGCGTGGCCAGGGTGCCGCCGATCAGCCTGTTCCCGGGGCGGCTGTTGGAGGGATCCTCCTCCCCTCTGATCCTGCTCGCCAGAGGAATGCCAACCACCTCATGATAATCCAAAAGCACTTCTTCGTGAGCGGACACGAGTACATAACTTAATAACATTGAAAACAAAATCAGCTTCATAGTTTCTGTGGTGACAGTCGGAACCCATCTGCGTTGCTGTATCTCTGAGCGAATGCAATTATGATTTAGACAATGTTTGAACTTGTCCTTATCGTATTATTGTTTTATTAAACAATAATGACAAGTTCAATACTGCACGTTTCAAAGCTAAACTACGAAACGCAAGGATTGATGTAAATGATCTGACGACCGCTTGGCGCAGTGGTAGCACAACTACTTTCTGCGCGAAGGGTCGTGGGTTCGATCCCCACACCGGAAAAATATATTTGTAATTTACATTTCTGTTTTTCTGGGGTCTGGGCGTTGCTATGTATTGTATGTATGTATTTACAAAAGAAAAGTATGTACCTATATGTAATTTATTCCGTTATCTAGTTGCCATAACTCAAGCTTCTGCTAAGCTTGGAACTAGATGGCGCTGTGTATAAGTGTCCTGAAAATATTTATTTATTTATTTATTTAAATGTAAAAATAGTTGATTTGTAAATACAAGGCTAGTCGCAATTTATCCAGTCGTGAGAGTCTACTTACAGTATTTCAAACATTGGTCGGATAACGTGGCTTCAGTTTTTACATAAATTTTTTGTTGTTGTGTGTTTTATGACATAGGATGTGAGACAATATTTTGTTTAACTCTGAGTCGGTGGTTCGCGGTGTAATTAACGATACAATTATATACTTGCATTAAGAGAGACGATTATTTACGATTATTGTCAATTGAATATAAATACATTTTAATAAATTTATAGAGAAAAATCATATTTATTCAGGGGCCTTCCTGAGTGCGAATATTATTATTGTCGAGAACTCGCGATGATAAGTGTGCGGTGTCCCTAATTACCAATCTCTGATAACATTGTTCCCAGTATTTGCTGAACTTATTTGCGTCGAGATAGAGCTGATCCCTCGCGCCTCGTCAATAAACAACGCACTTCCTAGTACTTGTGCAGTCTGTCTGCGTGTACCGATGGCGCTTCTGGGAACTCGCTTGCATAATATTATAATGTTCAGTTCTTAAACTTTTTAAATGTTTATAATTGAAAAATCCCCTTGTATTAACTATCCCCTAATGGTAAGGTAAAATAAACATAATAATCCCAGTACCGGTCGTGTTTATCTGTCTGTCGGTCGCTCACTGAATAACGGCGCTATGGCAATCCTACAGAGTTATTGTACCTCTAACCTACGGATCAGTTTATATTAATTTAATATCTTGTTTCATATTTGTATAAAAAACTGAAGATAGATGTTAAATATCAAAATGTATGTTTATGAGGTCAGTCGACGGCCCAGCAGGTCCCATGGGAATGTTTCGGCACAGCGCACAGCGCACAGCGCACATGTTGCTACAGCGAGCTATCTCGGCTCATGTTCACTTGATATAATGTTATGTTTTGTGAACAAGCTACTTTAACGATTTGTAAGTGTGCAATATTCTGGTTTCAAATTTTTTGTTGTTAACGTTTTTGATTGTAACACAATTTAGCTTTCAAGGCATGTTTTAAGATTTGAAACTCCTTGAACTTTAAGTGCATTCCCCGGAAGCAATTAACGAGCCATCATCTAATGTGGCGTGCAGTAGCAGCCGCGCCTGCGAGCCGCGATATCTCATAATTGTCGACAATCATCGCGTTGGGCCGTGGCGTTCCGATTGTGGATTTTCACACGCCATTCGGTATCTCGTTCTCGGAGCGACTCGATTGTATTTCGATAATTTTCGTAATCGAATCGATGTAGCGGTTTAGAGATTCCGTGAGAATCCTCCAGCCGTTAACGTAAGCGTAATTACGTGGATGACCATATCTAATTACATTCAATACTCGACAATTACAAATTGAAATTCGATGGCTCTAGGTACAATACCTAAAAACCAACATGTAACGAGGAGAACACAATAACAACACGTTTGCAGGCTGCAGCCCTGCCGAGTACTCGCATAAATGGAGCGCTTAATATAATATTTTCACATGTTTGTATCAACATCACATTTTAGTTTTCAATTAACGAATGACTCCCATGGCTATATTGTTTCAACAGTCACAAGCCCTAATAAAACATGTTAAAAATCACGCTGTGGCGTAAATTAATATCTCAAAGCGTGTGTGTGTGAGTGTGTGTGACACCCGCGCCCCGCGCCCCGCGCCCCGCGTCCCGCACTGGTTCAGCTGATTATGACGATAGCGAGTCATTCAGATGTTTTACATAAAATTGATGGCGGTGCTAATGAAGCGATTTAGATATTAGCCGCGTTCTCGACACGAAAGTCAAATTTGAATATTAATGTCGTTACATATTGATACGGGAGCCGGACGCGGATTGGGGTCGAACGGTTTTGATTAATGCTACATTATGTATGAGTCAATGTTATCACTCTACAACGCATCTCCTCTCCTGTAAGATGTTTCATGTACTTAACAAAGCAGTAGACAATAGTCCATCATGCCTTTCTATTGATTTTATTTTCTGGATGTCTGCATTTTATATATTTCTAGTTTTCTTTAGAACTAAAATAAATGATATCCTTGAGCACGTTGATATAGGTCAAGATAACGATTGAATAGTGCACAGAGCACAGAGCACAGAGCACAGAGCACAGGGCACAGGGCAGGAGACGCGCCGAGGTAACGCCGCAGTCTACACAAGGAAACAAATGAGCCTTACACGTGGAGGGTCGTCCTCGTCCTTGCGCATATCGCCGCGACGACGTCGCATACATTGCTCCATCAGGGCGCAACCCGGAGACACTGACAGTCAACAGGCCGCAATGAACGTGGTGCTGCCGACAAGTTTGTACGATTTATGGTGGGATGCGACGTATTGCATTGCAATAAACCCTGACATTTGATACGCCGCGCCGTGCGGTGTGCGGTGCGGGACGGGGCGGGGCGGGGGGAGCGTGACCCACACTTGCTAATATGCAGTTAATGCGAACATCTAATGTGCCGTTTCCGTATTTCTTACTTAGTTATTTCAATACATAAACAAGTGCACTAGACATCTAACGGGTTCCACATAAATGTAATAGATTCTTTAGGTAATATAATATACCTACATACTACAATTAAAATTATTTACGTCTGTCTCCATGTAACGTCATGACGACCGCTATAAAACTGCTGTGCTATCGCAATGAAAATTACAAAAATGACGTAGGTGCATCGTTTAAATACTTTTAAACGAACAAGGTCTGGTATCACCTTATGTATAACGTAATTTTGCACAAGTTATTACAGACTGAAGAACCGTCCTTATATTAAATTCCGATAGTTACTCCGTTCGATAGATTTTTACGCCTAAACCAATCTAGGATCTATTTTGATAAAATTTGGTAAAGATTTGGTAAAGCATTTATCAACTTGGATTAGTTTCTATTCTAAAACTAGATGGCGCTGATAGTTATCGCTATGCTCACGTAAAGTTATTAATTAAAAATGAATATCAACAGCACTCAGTTGTGATCTTTTACACATATAGAGCCGACAACTTTCGAAATGCACCACTCCAATGATTGTGGATGGAAATCTAAATTATAAACTTATAAGCTAGTAATGTCGAAATAAAACAATGTAACTTTAACTTAAAGAGAGCTTATTTCATCCCCCATCCTAAGCCAGCCTCCGTGAGAAAATTTTAAATAGATAAAATGACGAATTATTCGAGCGTACAGCACGAAGCGCTTCACCGCCGCCGACAGGCTTCCAACGTCTTCACCACAATTATATTCTTCATAAGAAACTACATTACATATAAGTTAGTTACGTGTTTATTTTAAGTAAGACTCTTCTTCCGGCCCGTCAAAGTGTCACGAGCTTAAAGATACTTGTCGCCCACCCGCCCCGCCCCTCCCCCCCGTGCCCGTAACAAATGGCGAGGTATTTGTAAGTTGTAACTCGGAGCCGCAGCTGCTCGAAGATAAAACACGAACACAAATGATAAGAAATTTAACAAACGCATGAATGAAGTTTGAATAAATAGCCAAGTGAGGTGAGGTTGGGACGTGGGGCCATTGTGCACGCGATATTGAATGGAGCTGCACTCCGCACTCCGCACTCCGCACTCCGCACTGAGCGCTCTGCAGCTGTTACGCGTTGACGTTTATGAAAACCTTTATTTTAAGGGGTATATTTTTGAAGTTATACAGATATTGATCGTTTCAGCTGTAGGTACGAGCTGATGCTGGACGCCACTTCGCCAGAAGGGAGGCCGCCCCACTCACCCGTATGTCATACATTGGAATTTGTACATTGGCTCTTTCAGTAAATACCAGTACTGCACCAGAATGTGAGATATTGGTATACAATGTATCTATGTTAAATACGATTTCTAATGACCGCCATTAATTTAATTATTTACACAACCACTATATCGTTATAAATGTAATATTCATCTCTTTATGGTCACATTATTACCCAAGCATGCATTTATTTTATTCAAATGGGCGGTGTCGTTAATGACGGAGCATTTCTTGAATGGTCGTTATTAATATTGAAATGTTAGCGCTAGCGGCACGGCCGCCGCCATTGCATAATATGACGCGTTTCGCTTCGATGTATCTATAAGCACTTGCGACGCTTTAACTAGCATCCCTAATTGTGTTATTCGCGGGGGGCGCCGAGATGAATCCACATTCCACGATTTTACAAAATTTACAATGATGGTACTAGTTAAAATCACTAACTTTTAATACCAAAGAAAAAAAAGTGTCAGTTTCATTAATTATTTAGTCTAGAATTTATGTTACTAGTAATATTTACTATTTAAGTAGTAATATTTAAACAGTGCCTGCCCGAGTTTCTCCCGGCGAGCGGCGCGCGGGGCGGGCGCGGGGCGGGCGGTGGAAGACGTGAAATATTTAACATCTTCTTAAGAAATTTCTCACGGCTCTCGAGAGCGAAATTTTTAATTAATTTTATATTCTTCATTTAAATAAAGTCGTTTCATTATAAATTATGACAGTAAATTTAATATTTCGTCACTGAGATTGTATACTTAAATCAACGTATACATACGTTTCATTTTATCCATAACAATTATAATATTGTCTTTAAAATAGTTCCAAAGCGTTATTCAAATTAAATTCCATGACAACCCCAAAGTCTGTCTTGGCAGAAAGACGTCGACGCTATGTAACAGTAACAGCGAGTGGTAGCGGGGCCGCCCGGGCCGCTCGGGCCGCTCTGGCCGCTCGGGCCGCGCTTACACTAATAATAATCAACATTCTTTATATGTATAACAATATCATTCTCCGCTCCGAGCCGCTGTTAGACAATGGCATTTTTGTGAAGCACCCCGTCTGATGACCCGCCGCTGTTCCCGGCACTAATCTACGGAGCTTCTGCGAAAAAAGGAATATTTTATAAAAGGTTGGTGCGCTCAAAGAATGCGAATTAACATTTCTCTTTGAAATGTCAGTCAAGAGGCGGTATTGTAGCCGGTCGGCGGGAGACCGTCCGCGTGTCGGTGTCGGGTCGGCCCGTCTCCGTCTCCGAGTCGCTCCGACACCTGAACCGCTCATGCAACAACCGCACCTCAGTACACGGACTCGCTACCCAACTGCCAACTGCCAACTGCCAACCCCAGCATCGAGCCGACACAATCAATTCAAACCCTTCTTATCCCACGTTCTAAATACCATAAGATTTTTATTGTGAGAGAATAAATATGTAAACCCCTGTTAGACTGTCCGTTCTGCACGGGAAAAAAGTAGCTAAAGAATAATGCGTGCATAAAGGCGTACGCACCGCATTTTTTACATTGCTCTTTATTTCTTACAGATTGAAATGAATTTGAAATAACGGGACAGCACTTCGAAATATTTCAGAGTATCTTCACGAGTAAAAGCACTCGGTTAAATGTAGAGTGACCCAGTGAGACCCAGTGACACTAGTCTATTTCAGGGAGGCATTGACACGGCGACACGGCGACACGGCGACCGGCGCGGCGCTCGGTCGCGGGACGCCGGAATTCGTTAAATGACATCGAATTAGCTCCGCGCCGGCTGCAGGTCACGTTGCTTCTAATTTAGAACCAAAAGGTCACTATTTTAAGCGCTGAATTAGCCTCTCGCACCACTACCGCGACGGTTTCAAGATAACATTTCCGATCCGGTCGAGGCTGTAAACAATTCAGAAAGTATAAAGTAAGTAATATAAAATGATTGAGTAATTCGAGTCTACTCTGCTTTCTAGTGCGAAATATTAATATGAATGCTGTTGCACATGAATAACGCATTAAAAATTGGTATGTATACGAGTATGTCAAAACGACAGTGTAAAAAGACGTCCGTGTGAACACGCATCTGGGGAATGAGATAAAAAGATACAAAGATGTCGGCCGCCGCTCCCTCCAGCACGGAGCACGGAGCGCGGAGCACGGAAGCGGTATAATCCGTAGACGGGACATTGACTGCGTTTAATGTAATCCCAACTTCGCCCAAATTTCTCTTCAATGTTTAGACCCTGAAATATTAAACACAAAAGGAGCACTAGATTAATTTTAAGATCATGTGAGGCTAGTTCATATAACATTCGTCGGGCACACTGATGCGACAGCAGGTACATATCATTATACATGTACCTAGATTCAAATTGCTCGGAACTTTAAAGTACTTAAACATAAGGCATCTTTAATGGAGTGATTCCGACTTTAAATTGCTGTTTAATTAATAATGAGTGAGATCGATTTCCGTGTCAGTAGTCGCGGCGATCGCGCCACACACGCACTCACACACACACACACATACAAATTATGACGCTGTTCGTTCTAATCTTTATCTAAAACAATAATGTCAAATGATATCAAAAAGTATATCCTTATGTACAGACATGATTTAAGACGACACATCAACACTAATTATTTATTATTTTATTTTTCAGTTTTATTTATTACTACATTATGCATTGCATTCATTAAGCAGAGTCAATAGTATGCAAGCAGGTTGTAAGCAATCTGCTGGAAAATAAAAATAAACGTATAAAACTAGATCGTCACCAGAACACCAACATGTTTTTTATCAAAGCAGGTACGTTACATTTTACGCATTAAAAAATGTTTAAATCCATTAATTCGCTTAATGTGGCTCGATCGATAAAAAAAGTAATAAAAAAAAACGGATAATTTTAAACTGTTCACCAAAAATCTAAATGTACACCTATGTATACATCTCTAAAATATTACTTTTAACCCCATCAAATTATTTTACTGTAATTGAACTACTTGACCAACAAACTATCATACACCAAACAAATTCAAAATTATCACCAAGACATTACACTTTTTTATTCTACTACGCAGTAAATATTCTCATAAAACAGAAATTATATTTTTCTTTCACAAAAAATACTGATTGTGCACCAATATTCCTAATTGTTACACATTATACATCTTAGTATCGGACCTCCATTTAAAAAGGTTTTATACAACTTTTACGTTACTCTAATAATTATCATTGAAGAATAAATAATCAATTTCGTAACGTTACTTCTAAAAAATACTATTATTATTAACCGACTTCAAAAGGAGGAGGTTCTCAATTCGTCTGACTTCTGCGCAGGTTTCGTTCAGCGCTAAAGATTCGTGACGCGTACTATACCTACATATAAACTTAATGTTTTATATTAAACCTCAAGCCTCAACCTTAATAGTAGTACGTCACTGGTACGTTGTGTTCAGGCTAATTTTTAAGATGGTGGATCTTCTCGCCATTTTCATATAATGCCGCCCCCGCTGCCCCCCGCTGCCCCCCGCTGCCCCGGGCGCGCCTCTCGCGCCTACGAGTGAATATCTCGAGCGGGTGGGCGCGCGCATCCAATCACTACTCTACTGGACTAATTTTTACTGCACTTGATTTATATTATGTGACACGTCCGCTCTTTTGTCAGACAACCTAATAAGTTATGTAATATAGGCAGCCATTTACTATCCATAAAAGTGTATTAATTATTGCCACATTAAAAAGAAAACTTAATAACGTAACAGTACAAATGTATATTGTATATTGTATATTGTATTATTGTACCTTTATACAAGGACCACCGTATAAACAACAAATGAATGGTCTGTAAATTGCCCATTATAATATCATTTAGTTGGCAATTATTATGTTTATAATGATATTATCGTCCACACAAAACGAGCGGCCAGCGGAGAGCGCACTGAGCGCACTGAGCGCACAGAGCACTCAGTGACGCGTAATGCAGTTCATTTGACCGACATAATATAATCTCACCATTATTTATTGTTATTCGGTGTACACAGCATTATGTAATGCAAATAATAACAATTTTGTAATGGCTCATAAATATTTTATGCGACATTAAAACCATTATTGGAAATGAAATACGAGAAAACAAGAAATTTGATATTTTTGTTGCATTTTATACGAATAATAATGTTCGGATGCAAACAAGATTTATGAGATTAGTTTTATTACACATAATGTTGTCTGATCTGTTTATTTTTATGTTATTGATTACGTGGGTGTACATTCTCGGTTACTGTGAATGTACTTAATTACTTCTTCTATACGAGAACGACTCGTGACAGCTTAAGCTTGTAAATGATTACTCAAACTCAATTAAAAGCGTCGATGTTGGAGTGCTAGTGTCACTACAGTAGTGGGCAGTGGGCAGTGGGAATGTGGAGGCATCAGGCAACATGGAATAGGCGAGTAACGCCTGTCTTCGACTACGTCTCTAGCGTTATAGCGTACTTCTTGTGTGTCGCAACTCGCAAGTAATTTGTCTTGTGAACACAAAAACACTCGTCGACTCGGAAACTCTTATCTGGGAGCTATCTGGCGTCGCGTCGCGTCGCGTCGCCTTGTCTAAGCTTACGAGTGTAAAGTTTTTACGTTTCGTCGAAGCGACTCATCCATCACGGCGCGACGCAAACGTAGGGAATTCGTTTTTTGTCGTCGCGAGAAATGTAGTCGTTAATGTTATTTAATTGGCAATTCCAGGGCAAAGTCACGCTTCCCGCGTCAAGGGATCCCGGCCTCTGCGCGCTGGTGTTAAGGGCGGGAATGGCGCGGCATGTCGCGAGGCGGCGGTGCGGTTTAGCGGAGATCGTGAGCGGCGTCGGCGGCTGCGGTTAGTTCATCTCACGAAGAATGGCTGCAGGCTGCGGGCCGGGCTGTTATTTATTTGAATAATGCCAGCCGACTTAATGTGAGATGTCTATTATATTCTCGGTTGTATCTCTGAAATACGTTCGCGCAGCGTGCAGATGATGCGCCATTAATATTACTTTTGAATATTTATGGCCGTAGCTTTCGTTAGATAAAATTGACATTGATGCATGTATTTATTGTCGATAGCGAAATCCCCATTCGATAGCGATAGAGGCAGATATTGTAGCAGCCACTCGTGAGCGCGTCACTGTCGCCTGTCTCGGAGCTGATTGTCAGATTGGGGTCAACGAGGGACTCGCGCGGCTAGAGTCAAGCTCTAACGCAAGGAATACTTGCTGTGTACGTACCTACCTCTGTACCTATTGAGTGTTCCATCAGATTATAAGCACTCGTTTTCACACCACCCAAGTACACATTGTGAAATTAAAAAATTAAATTCATTGCATCACAGATCACATGGAGCTCATTTTAATATCGTCATTACAGTAGGTTAACTGCAATAGAACGAATTGAGATCGACCGCACGATATTATGCAGAATTTCTAATGGATCGGAGGAGTGCGGCGAATCGCTAAAAGTGGCCCCGGAGCGAACAGGCCGGGCGCAGCGCGCATCGAGGGACCAACACACGCACACACACGCCCTTATATCGGCTTTATGGTCAAAATCAAAGTATTTGATACGACAAACCGTAACGAGCAATATTCATGTATCTGATATCAGATATGAGAAACCTTTGTACTTTATCTCGTAGCTAAATACTTGACTAACGGTGCTTAATGTATTTATTATTATTATTCCTGAATGCTGAATGTTTACAGGAACCTTTGCGTAGGAAGTGGCCCCGAGAATCTATGAATAATTTCGCGGTCAGATTTTTGTTTCTTCTTAATTATGTATAAGGAAAAGACTCACCTTTTCTAAATGACGGTATAATTATCGTCCAGCTCGTAAAATAAACCATTAATTAAGATTTATATACGATTTTGTTCAAGTACGAACGTAATGCAATCCTCTATAATTATAATTTGAATAAATGTGAAATGCTCACATTAATAACGGCACAGCGGGTCGCGCCCGATTTTCATAAGCCATTATTCACTAATAATAATAATTAATTACTCTCATATTACTTTCTATAGGCGGCGGTAATCTAATCTGTCCCGCTAGGAGCCAAAATACACCATTGTGGCACTCGCTGTGCCGGCTAGCGGCTAGCGGCTAGTGGCCCGGCCGCGCGGACGGGGGGTGCAGAGAGTGGGGGGAAGGCAGCTACAATACATATTTTCCCGTAAGCCGCAGTTAATTTACCACACTTGGACGATATTTTATATTTAATCCCTGTGCGTTGTCTAATCTGCGCCGCCCACTTCGCACTTGACACACACACACACATACAATAGACACTTACATTCACATCTGTGGGGTACGATATAATACAAAAATTTTTTCAATATCTCTTGTAATTATCAAATATGCACTGGATATCGTTCCATTGTTTAATGTTACATAATACAGCCACGTCCGTTTGGTTCACCCGTAGTATCGTGTGCTCACCCGGCGCGGCTCGGTTCCGCCCAGTACGGCCGGTACCGCCGGTACGCACGGTACGGCGATAAAAACAAATGGCAGCGATTCAAGCCGTCGGCAATTCGATCCTATCTCGAGTCTGGACGCTCCGCACTCGCCTCGTTATATTAAGTCGCGTCATGATGGAGGCCACTTACAACTACACATCCGGCTACATGCAGCCATGAGCCATGCAGTCATCTGTCCGTCCCTCACTGCATCACTGCACAACTGCACTGCCTCCTCATCCCTCGTGGCATTGTCTGACAATTATCTGAAGCAACCCCGCAAATAGCAGACAAGTTCGCTCCAGCTGAATTGTGAATTTATTTTATCCCATATCTACACAGCTCAAAAATATGTATCAAGAACAATAGTACAAAGTACAAACCGTTTCAGTATTAAAATAATGTTTGACAAAAAAAATATCATGGATAAATTAAGTTAATTAAAGTAAGATTAAATCCTTACTTTTATTAACTTTTTTTAGTGAAAATAAATAAATGCCATTAGTGTAAGACCTCACACACATCCTACCGTGTGCCGCGCGGCGCGCCACTGCTGCGGCTTCCATAATTCACACCTCTACTTTGATTCACGTAGGTCTTCAGGCCTGAGAGTGACACGTAAAGCGAATGTAGACTATTACATTTACAAAAT
The DNA here is from genome assembly GCA_018238005.1 of Eurema mandarina. Taxonomy (NCBI): domain Eukaryota; kingdom Metazoa; phylum Arthropoda; class Insecta; order Lepidoptera; family Pieridae; genus Eurema; species Eurema mandarina. The sequence goes on along the minus strand of DWAJ01001376.1, from coordinate 11,095 downwards.
GTCAAATATTGTTAGACATCACATCTAATCTAATGAATCGATTCTATCGATCGAATAGAAAACCATGATTTTTTATATTTAGGTGTTAATTAAGTGATTTAGAAACCCTTATATAATATTACAAATGAGAAGTCACTCTGACTACTTATCGGCAATGGACAAGTGACAACCAGGCTCGAAGGAATCACGCCTAACGCGTGAGCGCGGGTGAGCGCGGGTGAGCCCGGGGGACGCGGCTAGTGTTGGTGTGTACACACTACACAGCACAAGCGACGCCATGTCACACACGACACGAGGCAGCTACACGAATTGCCCATTATCGTCTTGCGATCGTGGCTCAACGAAAAGAAAACAATGCCGACTAGAACATTCATTATTCAGGGCAAAAATCAGTGATATTTTTATTAGGTATGTAAACAAAATATATGTCAGAAAAAAAGTGGACTGTGTTTTTTATCAATTTCTGTATTTGCTGTAAGTTTCTTTTTTGTTATTTCTTACAGTATAGGCAAACGAGCAGGCGAGCCACCTCATGGAAAATGGTCATCGCCGCCCATCACTCGTGGATGACAGCTATTTATTTTAATAATTAAAAACTGTTTCTTTGCATATTGTCAATTGTCGTTTTGTCAGGCCATCAATAATTCATGTCCAACTTTAATGTCTATAGGATTTGTATCAGTTATGTTGTAGTGTCTCTTAAGCAATAAGGAATAATGAATATGGAGATCCAATGCTAAGGCGCGTCTGGCGCGACCCGGCTCGGCCGCCCGGGCCCGGACATTACAGTTAAGTGGAAGGGTGCGGGCTGCTCGTTACAGTTACCTCACTAGGGAGTGGACTAGTACTGCGAACAACACACAGACAGACGAGCTGCAGCCAACTATTCGTGTTTACAGCTCAGTGCTCGATCAAGACGAGCCGTGGTTGAAATAACGTAATTCAAAGAAATCACGTAGAATTGATTTTATGACGCACAAACAATATTATCATTAATCAATCATGTACATATACCTGTTTATACCTAGCTATAAGAAAAATCCTTTCGCGTTAGAGGTTAGAACAAATATGTGGATTTACTATAAATTGTTGACGTTTAGAATTTATCGGATAATCCAAACCGCCACCAAGGAAATGCATCAATGGAATGCAGTGACAAGTACATTAGATACAATAGACTCATCGAGGCATTCCCTTCGGCGCTCTCCGCTCTCTGCTCTCCGCTCTCTGCACTCCGCTCTCCGCTCTCCGCTCTCCGCTCTCCGCTCTCTGCTCTCCGCTCTCTGCACTCCGCTCTCCGCTCTCCGCTCTCCGCTCTCCGCTCTCCGCTCTCGTCGCGAGATAAAGTACATGCGATTAAAATCTGTTTTGTGTGAGACGCCGTGGGATGGTCACGTCTGACGTCACCCATCGAACTACTCGCCTATTCAGCGTGTACAACACATCTGTGCGACGTCTCCTGCCGGTCCCACCTGGCTACGCCACTCTGAGCCTTATCCCGTCGATACAAGGCTGCTATCCGCGCGCCGCCACGCCCCGTTTGATGCGATTTATCGTGCGCGCGCAGACCTTAAATTTGATACACTGAACGTAATACAAGATGAGAAACTTGGATAAGTTTACTAGTTACGATATAATAAAATAAATCAGTGTGTTTGCGCACTGTTGGGCCCTACTTTTAATTAAATATTATCATTTTAGAATTATATCTTAGTATTATGTAGATATAGTGCAATAGTTCCATTGTATTCGTTGAAATGGAGTCACATCGAATTTAAAACAAACATGAATTTAAAATAACGCATAAATAATACCGTAGATCGTTATTTAGGACGAAAACAATGAAACTCGTCAGTGTAACACACACTCATAGCAACTGTGTCTACAATAGAGCCCGTATTTTTCAAATATTTATCCGCAGTCGGCGCGCACACACACACCGAGAGACTGCGGCACACTCGTGATTGTAATATTCATATACATTCGAGTTATTATTCCATGGTGGTTTACTTACTCTCCTAAAATACGACTAACAAAATATTTAATAATACAAACAAACGACACTTCCTTGTCTTAATGTTTACCAGGACAAATAACTCTGAACATATTACAAGTGTCAACTCTAAGCTGAATACAATGAGAGAAATCAGAACACAATAAAGTTGCCTCTACGTCAGATATAAGCCCCGCAGTGCGCGCGGAGGCCGCTCGCTCCCCGGAGTCCGACTTCACAAACAAGTCGCCAGCGCCTTACGTGCTCTTATTGAAGCCTCCTCCTCCACACACCCCGCCCCTGCCCTCCCCTCACCTCCTCACCCCCGCCACCACCATGCTCTATCGCTTATAACTTATAACTCAATACATGGAAAACTTATAAGGCGACTTTTTGCAAGCGGTATAAACTCGAAGCTGACGTGTTCGTCGAAATGGAAATAGTTCTGTGAATACTTCACCGGGAATGTAGTCCGCTACATTCTACACATGCCGCTACCCACACTACCTACACTACCCACACTACCAGCACACTGCACTCTGGTACACCTCAGTCTGTGGCCTGTGCTAAACAACGCCTTTTAGCGCCGGAGCTCGGGCACAGATAGCTAAGCAATAAAAAGTCCTATCTATATTAATATAGTAAAGTTGTAGAGTTTGTTTCTTTGAGCCGGCAAAACTCTATCAGTAAAAGTTCAATTCTAAATTGTGAGTTGTGTGCATTTTTGAGAGAGGTTTACTAAAACATTTAAAGCTTTTGCTGGTTTTACAAACGTTAGCAGACCAGTTTTAGACGTTATGAATAATGACATATCTAATATATTACAAATATGAAAGTAAATGTTCGTTTTCTTCAACAACATGTCATGACTATAATGTGCCAAAAATGGTTTGAATATAGTATTCTATTATTGATTACGGAATTGCACAATTTGAAAGCGCAACATAACGCAGGATCTACGAGACATGTATTGCGCTCTCTGCGGCGCTGAAACAAAAAGTAGAAAAGAACGATGTTTCGATAAGAGACGTGACTGGACACAAGTCTTAAGATCTCCTGCCACACTCTCACACACGCCCACGCGGCCATAGTACGAGAAACACGAGATAGCAAGTTAAAATATTTTACGGGCGTCAATTCACTGTTCCATAAATATAACAGCGAAGGTAATTATCTCCTTCAAAAATATAGTGAACAAATAAAGCTATAGGAAATATTTGAGCACTCAGAGTGTACAGTGTACACGCCGCATCGAAGTGCGCGCCTGCCGCCTCGCAACAATGCACAAACTGGCGCTACAGCACGCCGTTGAGCGCACGCGACATTACACCCTATCTACGCGTGATACAGTCGCTTTTACAATTATATCACGTGCCGATACATAAAAAGTTCATTGAGTATGATCGATTGTGTTGTTCGATATAATTCCCTGGAACTCGATTATTTAAAACGGTTGTAAAGTTCGCTATTTGATTAATGCTACGCGAAATATTCAGAGAAAATCTTATCTGGCGTCGCTAATGAAACATGCAATGCGTTCATTTTAATTAAAAGACAACGTATCGTGCTCATAATCTTTATTCGTTTTTGAGCATTAACATCATAACTCATGCGAGTATAAACGCTCGCTGCGCCCCGCGGTTGCGCTCGGTGGAGCTGTCAAGCCATGCAGCCTGCAGGGAGCACCACGGTGTGGTACGGTGCGCTACACCGTACACGTAACGCTAGGCAGCCCGCCACGTGAATGGCTACCTTGTAATCAGGCATAGGCGACGCGATCCGGTTTCAGCCCCATACTAGATACTATTTTCAAACTTCTCAGAAAATATATGTCTATATATTTCACTACACAAATATTAGCAACATTTTTCTAGTAACGGAAACTAGACGACCATTCGACTTGTATTTGTTCCTGAGTATAAGAAAGCGGCCATCACAACAGTGATTAGCAGACGGGTGTGAGTGTATTGTGAGTGTGACGCGGCACAGCGCTACAGGACGTCTGTGTCTGCACGACGCGGACGCGGACGCGAGTCGCGACACACATTGTACAATCAATGGCTTGTCGTAAAAATAGTAGTTATTATCGCGATTGTTCAAATTGTTGCGTTTCGAGACTTGGCAGTTGGCACTCGACGCCCGCCTCCCGGCTCCCGGCTCACAACTAAGCCGCATTGTACGAGTGTGCTAGTCGTAAGGGCGCGAGGGCTGCTCTATATTAAACTCTGAAAGTCGCGTCGTCTGCGCTAGGTCTACTAATTATACAAAATACCGAGACAACGAGGCTCGGATTATTCAAGGTACGATGCTACACGCCGCATGAATAATCCGAGGTAGAATGCTTATAATTCATTATATTATAGACAGGACGATGTAATACGAAATATCTATAAAATGACATGTAATTAAGATATTTTATACTCAACACCATCATATTCTGAAATGTTTAAGCAACTGTTCAAAACATTTATATAAAATAGAACTATCTCGTTAAAAAAACTCGATAAAACTCAATGAAGTCTACAAATTGACAAAAGAATAATTGAAGCTGTAATTAATTAATTCGCATTTGAATTAAAATACAATTGCTTCATAACTGGCCGCGCTTTTCTCTTTGCAATTAAATATTTAATTAGTCGGTTCGAGAGCGACACTGTGCCAGCTAGCTAGTTCCAGATAACTTTTACAAACGACCTTATTTGAAGTGCACAATTATCTCACCCAGCCGGGGCGGAACCGACGCGGACGTTATCAGCCGCTCCGTGAAAATTGTCCAAATTGACGCAAAAACGAGCAATTATTATTAAACGAAATAATTAAATACACGGTTATGATACTCCTTATCTGCAATGACACAGTTATAGGGTCATTGCTTAATAGTTTAAAATAAAAAATACAATTTTATAAGTTTAATTTATGTTATTACTTTAATCTCAAGGCAGTTAAATTAATAGCCGTCCAACGTCATGATATTACATTAAATGTAGCTGTATAAAAACACATTGTTATTTAAAGTTTTTCTCGCATGAAATCGAAAATATAGATGACAGTAAAACGATGTGGGGCAGCCCTAGGTGTCGAACGCGAGCGTCATTTAGAATTTCACAGCAATATTTAGCAATAACTTTTATGTGTTCCGCTATCGAGTGTTCAATTACCGGCCGCGGCGTGAGATCGCCATTCGCTAACTAGCGACATCCATTAACAAGAAAACGCGTGTGTGCCATTACACAACACCTCGCGATTTGTGGAATAAGATACCGTCAGATCCGAAGGCTGAAAAGTACTCGTTATCTCAAAATACCCCGCACAGCACTAGTACCCCAGCCCCAAGGTACCTACTTCTATGCGAAAGAAAATGACATATATTTAAGCATAAAATTAAACCGTATACCCACTAAAATATTTATAAGAATAAATAAATAAATAAATAAAAACGTTTTTAGTATCTCTTCACAAAGGCTTTTAAAGAGTATTACAATAAAATTGTTATAGAATTATCTAATTACAAATTAATCCTTAAAAAGAATAATTAATACAACGATTTATTTACTTAAAAGTGTGTCTTTGTTCCGGCACTTTATGAAATAGCTGATGCCTGGTGCCTTTGAGGCGGCCATGTTCAATATTTCAGTAAGCTCGCCCTGAGAATGTGAGAATGCTTCAGCGTCTGACGGCCACCGCGGTATTCAAGAACTGAATTGCTGTTATATTAGCGACTATATTAACTAACTTATATACTAACCTTTCTATATAAGTATCATGTACCTATATATACACATTTGTAAGACTCTTTATTGCGGAAAGGCGTGGAGGTATCGAGTTGAAATTTAAACCGTGTACTCAAGTCGATTCTTGAAATTGTTAAACATTCAAACCTGCAATTTAAAAATGATACCTTTTGGCCAATATTTATCGCTTCTTTAAAAAGGCAAATAGTGCCAAAGAAATCAGAAGTTCTGATAATTCAAGATCTCACCTGACGGAATTATGAAGTGTTGTAATTAAACACAAACTCGGCCAACTAAAATAAAACATAGACGTAATATTGCTGCTGCCCAAAACACATTTCGAGGTCATAAAAAAATCTTCTTGTGCGTTCTATTCAGTAGAAATTTCCTTTGAAATGTGTGTCAATAAAGGAGTCCTTCAAATGTTTATCTAATAGAGAATAGTTGGGAGTGTGCAGTGTGAGGCGAACTGTCGGCGGAACAATGAGGATGACGCGTCGTTGGCAGCAATTGTGGGCGCATTGTCACACCGTCGCCCCGAGATCGCAGCGAGAGCGCGGAGCACAGCGCGAGTGTATGTATGTGCTGACGTAACGCCTCGCCGAGTGATCGGCCGCATTGTGCGACCGACAATAGCTGTTTTGTGTCTTATCTTGTACTGTTATAAGCACCTTGCGGGGCGCTGCCGTTCAATGAGTCTTTAGCGAACTATTGAAATGCCATTAGGGGTTAAGCGACAGATAGGCCAACGACATATCTATTTTACAATTCTGCAGAAACAGCCTTCCGAACCGGTGGTAAATGTATTGTTTTGTTATACCATGTGTTACTATATGTAGCCTAGTTCAATAAAGAAATGTTTGACTTTGAATGTGACTACGAAACGGCTGAAACATTTACCTATTTATATCTCATAAATTCTTATTTCCATTAAGCGACGAGTATTAAGACTTGTGTCCGTGCCAACTGCCAATGCTCATATAATATCCCTTACAAAGTTTCCTCAGAGATGTCCGAGGGCTGGATGTCTGTTCGCAGTGAACGAGCGATGCATTATTCTCAAAGGCGAGGTAACAGCGCGGCCGGGGAGTGCTTTGCAAAGTAAATACAAGTTGAGATTGAAGGCGATTGCTTGCGCCGTGAGCGTCGTGAGCGCTGTGAGCGCCGTGAGCGTCGTGAGCGCTGTGAGCGTCGTGAGCGGGATCGCCGGCCTGGGATTTACACTCTTATACCTACTATCGGGCAGTTTAGTTCAATTAAAGTAATGTAATTAAATCCTCATGTGCGTTTTGTTGAACTAAATATTAATTGTATTATGCACTTAATCACATTACGTTATTCTTATATTCGACCGAGTGGTGTAGGTCTTTCCATATGGACGATAAAACGAATGTGACCTGTAACATGATACAGTGGGAATCCTAATTAATTGCTAAGATTAACTGGCGGGGGCGGCCGGCCCCTACCCTCCTCTCTTTCATATTCGCATTTCTATTTTGCTATTATTACTCTGTTTTGCTTTTATCTACAATTAATTTGGATTAGTTCGTTTTACTCTTATTTCACTGCTGGCTTGAACGATTGCACGGCTATAAAACCCATATCACAAACGGCTGCATATGGTTAGCCTCAGTAAACCTTTTGTTTACGTTATCAAAAACGCACACATTCTTGCGAGCGGTACTGAAGCGTAAACTTTAGTAATAACTTTTTCTTCGATCCTAAGCTAACAATTTTAGAGAACTCATTCCCTGAACGAAAACCATATCCTGAACGGCGGAGTATCGCGTGGGGTAGTGGGTCGTATTGCGGTGCAGTAGGCGCTAGAGTTGCGTAGCGGGATGGTCGCAGTGGGTGGTCGCGAACAGCCCCGTCTGTTCGAGTGGTTTCCAGCGAGCTCATCTTACATAGACGATAAGTCTTAGCGATGTGCCGTGTGCGGTGTGCGTCACTCACATCTAATTTACCCCATATTGTATTGCGTTTGTTTAGTCTGTGTAAATAGAAGAGGGAACTTGCCCCATTTTGCGAAATATGAGCAAACACAACATACATATATGGAATTAAGCTGAAAGAAAATTGTAATAGGTATACGAGACTTAAACGTTAGCTGAAAACCTTTGTAGATTATAGAATAGTTACGAGCGGCAGTCCCGGACCGCACCGCGCTCGGACAAATTAGCTTATTAATTTCCAAACGGTCTCTTTGTTCGTGGTTTGTTACTCTTTTTTATAGCATTCTTCCTTTTAGAGCAGTCGCAGAGAACGCAATGGTAAAATGGCAGCTTTCACACGACGATTTTTTTCTAACTCGGACCTATGTTTAAAATTTATTTATGCATAAATATAAATCAAGTTTTAAAAATTTATCTCCAAAATAAAAGCTAGAAGAGATGATAAAACACGTCTGAAACAGTAAACTGACTATTAACTATACTATATACTATGTATATAATTTCACAACGTGTAATAACTAATGTGCCATTTATGCTGTCGGTACGGCGCGTCAACCGGAACATTAATACGTTTCGAGCAGACATTGTGTTAAAACGCGTTTTATCTGTCTGTGCCAGAATAATGACTTTTGTGTTGACGCTACAAGAGCCTGTACATACATAGCTTTGAGTATACTGTATAGCTGTACACAGATGTATTATTTTACGAAGGATTAAAACAACACTGCCTACGGTTTTATATTATTAGATAATAACAGGATCAATGTAATAACAGCCAGACTAGAGCACATGCCCCCTATGTAATAAAAAAAAACATACCAACAAAATTTTGCTTATGCGTCTTAGAAGTGTCACATTAAGCAATTATGCAGAATGCAACGTTTATACAAATACACAATCACAATAGACTAAAATTGGAAATACTTATTAAACCGACGACACCCCTTACATACATACACAGACTTGTTTGCTCAACCCATCTCCCGTTTGACACGCAAAAGATCCCATTTGCCGATCCTCCGACAGATACAAATAGTAGCGAGTCCTTCCCCTGAAGGGTGGAAACCGCATCCGTTTGTCACCCGCTACAAATGCTCCTAAGTCTTATCTAAACCCACTTGACATTCCCAGCGAAGAGCCAATATAACGTGATGAAGGATCGTTCAAACTACATAACCGAGTTCGGTTAATTATAAACATTTTTTGTCTTATATCATTAGCTAGCGTCATCATAAAATTATAAGAAACAAATAAGGCTATAATACCTAAAATTAGCTTCAGTAATGTTTTATTATAATATTGTGTAAACAGCACATGCACAGCACATAGAAACAAAGAGAGAAAAACAGGCAGTCGTGTGTCGTTAATTGGTTCATTACGGGCTTGAATGTGCGAAACTTCCTTTTTCGTTGCCTAACTCGGCTTCACCGAGACAGCTCTGAGCATCGACCACAATTATAAAATTCCCTGAGTATTACAATACAAGTGCAGTGTATAGCGATTAGCGATCAAACATCCAAATGGCTGTTTATTACGAATGCTCGAGAGCGTCTCGCGACATCCATCAATTGTCACGATATCAAATACACGTATTGTCTCAGGCCAGCAGTCAGCACGACGCGCTGAGCTGCGGCTGTCAACTTGAAACGTGATTCAATCCTTAATACTTGTTGCCAGCCTCCGGCGAAGGCGCTCTGTTGACTTATTCAATTGTACAATCGTTGTTCATTCCAATAAATACACAATATGTATTATATTTACTGAAATGTACACGTACATAGGTTGTAGTCTTAGTCCAGTGAACAATAGTTTAACTATACATATTTGAAAACGTGGTCTTAAAAGCTTATACATATTCAAACGCAAGATGAGTTACATGCGTGACGTCTGTGTGAGTGATCTCCTCATTGCCCTCGAGTCTCGACGCACATTTACATACAAGTATGCACGTACTCGCACGCCTTAGTGACTAGATGTTCTAAACGGCTCTAAGCATCGAGGATCCATTAGTTCCCATCAGACTCCGCGGGGGGCGCGTCATATCGCGTCGCCGCGTACACTGCTCGTCCATCACTGTCGCCTCCCCGCACGATCCGTGCACAGCCAGCGGTGCATGGCACACTACCACACATCGCCAGGGTGACTGACCTGCCTGACACATTTCCACGGTGTTCCAAATGCGAAACTCTTGTTCGTCGTACATCGCTCGCTATAAATCGTGTGCAAGTATGATGCGGAGCGGTCCGGCAGCGATGTATGCGTGGCATCGCATGTGGATAGTGAAATGTTGGATATGACAACATCCGGGCGGGCGAGGCGCGCCGATGGGCAGGAAGCGCCGCAATCGATAACTCTGTACGCACTGCTCGCTACACTACACACTACACACTGCACACGACACACTACACACTACACACAGCTGCCTCACGTTCATCCTAACGAACCTGTAAACAAACATCTTTTTCTGCATACGTTACATAACACATTAATATGTAAATAAACTGGAAATCAGAATTTAAATCCGGAAACATGTCTTTAAAGACTTAACTGATAAAAACATCGCTGTTCAGGTGTACAGCGAGATAGATGCAGCATACTGTCATACACATAAACAATCCACTTTATATAATTATTGAAAATATAAAGCTGAGTTTCATATCTGAAGGCATACTCGTATAGACGCATATTTTTTACATATTAAATGTCGTGTCAAGACAATAATTTATAATTAATTAATAGATTATAATTATAGAAATAGTTATGAATTTGTATGATTATATGGAAAATACAACATACAGGCTCAATCTCGTATGTAGGTATAGGTCGCGTCATTTATGTTTAGCGCTGGACTAAAAGCTGCGCATCGGTAGAATCGCGCTCGTAATTGACGTATTGGTGCGAGAAAGACAACACGACTGGGGAACCAATCAACGCTTGCGCACCTGACGATCACGCGCCCCGCGCGCCGCGCCGTTATCTCGATACCTTATTTTTGACTTCTGCGCAGGTTTCGTTCAGCGCTAAAGATTCGTGACGCGACCTATAGTGTGAGTGTATCCCGTATCCGGCCGGGGCTGGCCTGGCGTGGCCCGCAGCTCGGCCTGACTGACCATGATCTGACTGAGCACTAAATAATATTATAGGTTCACCTTAAATGGTTTTGCAATATATCTAATTCTTAACCAGAAATATTCACCACATAGCTTTATTCTGAGTATTCCACTGAATCTCAAACTGTAATGATTATTTTTCCCGTTAGCAAAATTTTACTATTATACTCAATGATAATGCGGTGCGGGCGATCACTTACTTTACCACTTATGTTAATTTACAATACATCCATTGTGGAAGGAGTATTTCCCGATGAGTGGAAAAAGGCTCGCATCGTACCTATTTTTAAAAAAGGTGATCAAGCA
>DWAJ01001375.1:0-22811 GCA_018238005.1 Eurema mandarina | reverse complement strand
ATAATAGGTCTTAATTACTATCATCAGAGTCATATAATATGCTGTCATTATAAGATTATGTTGACCCCATAGCAATAAATTACAGCGTCTGTTATCACATAATAAATTAATTTTAAATATAATTAAGACATTGTATGAGCAGTTTATAAACTGATAGAAAAAGGTAGTTAATTGTAACATTGGGTTGCCTGGAAGAGATCACTCGTTAGTGATAAGGCCGCCTGTTACTAATTCTGTATCCAATAAAATGTTATTGTTGTATATTGTAACTAAGAGTAATAAATAAATAAATAAATAAAATTGTTGCTGAGACTGTTATTGAAATTATTTATTTGGAAATAAAATTAATAATAGTAGGTTCTTTCGATAAAATTAAACAACTAACTTCTACTTACTATCTTAGTATACTATTTATTATAGGTAGTGATTGTTTGCTTCATGATGGTTCTTTCTTAGGTTCTTAAAAAGTAAAACTTCAGAGTATCATAATAACGGTGTATAATCTTGATGACTAGTTATTCAATATCTGATTATTTTTCACAATGCTGACGTTTTTATAGCAACTGACAAATTCCACACAATTCTTTTTAATTTTGAATTTAAACATTGTAATAACCAAGGAGGTTCGACTAATTAACTAATATTGAAATAGTTTTCACTATCTTGATTATTCTTTTCGTCCATCTGCTCCGATATATACCTACAATAAATTAATTATTATAATTTTTTACAAAATTAACAATAAAGGTGAGATTTGAGAACGTGAGAATTTAAAAGGATACGTATACATCCTGGAATTCCAAACATCTGTAAGACCTAGTATACATTCGCCTATAAATCTTGCTCAAGCGACTCCTGCGCAAGACATGTGCAACCTGCTTTAGATAAGATAAACGCAGTACCCCTTTGCTAATTAAGTGCATAACTTCATCATGCTATATTGCTAATAGATTTGGTCGGGTTCTTAAAGGATTTAGCGATAAAAATGTTGTCCTTTGTTTTCACAAAATGTTTGAAGTTTAAAATTCAGTGTTTTCTTTGTTCAATAACGGGCCAACTTGAGGTTTTTTGAGGTCGTAGATGCACTGAAATGAAAAATAAAATAGTATTAGGTACTTATGTGGAACATCGGTATATGAGTAGGTAATAATATGTAAGTAGGTTCTTTTTATACTTTACGCTTGAGTCGCCTAAAGCTGTATCTATCAAAAATTTGTTATTTTTTATTACTTGAGATATTTGTGTATAAATACCACACAATAAGACTGTTTACATTCCCATATTTTAACCTAACCGCCAAGTTAATTTTGCAATTGTTACAAAAGCCAACAGGTAACATATTTAACAATAATCATCTCAGCGCTACAACAAAAGCAATTACAAAATTATTAGAGCGTGTAAAAATAACAATAAATATCCAGGAAGTGGTGTGTAAATTAAAAAAATCTTCCAGGTATATTAAAAATGACACAAACAATGCGTCGAAAACATTCACGATGTTTTCCGTAGCAATAACGAGCAAAACCGCGGGTATGCGGAGACAAAGCTTTTTGTGTCCAAGTGTCATAAATGCATGATTTACGCAATTACAATGTAAAAGAGGTGATAAATTACTGCCCACTTCTCTATAGAAACTTCAAAGGATACCTTTTTAGCCACAGCGCAGTTGTTTAGAATTATGAGCTTTATACGCGAAGGTATAGAGGTTAATTTCGAGTTCAGTATGTCAGGAACTACAGTTTGTAAAGTATGAGCATCGTGATTATTCAGAGACTGAACCTTACCACCCGCTAACATGAGGTAAAGTTCAAAAATCCGGCTTTAAACAACACATACTTCACGCTTAAATTTGCATTTACAGGTGATTTTTGTATTTGTTATTTATTGCTTACTTAAGGAACGCAATAACAGTGTCACACTTTGGCCAAAAAATGAAATATTTGCTGATTTTTATCTTAAAATAGACCGCTTGCAGTTTCTGTAAAATAAAATATTTAATCCGGTTTGAAAGATACATTTTTTAATTCGATAAAACTATGAGAAATATGAAGTCATTATATCAAATAAAACAAACCGGTATTCGCTTAAATTAGATGTTTTTGTTTTTGATTGATGTAATGTAATCATTAATTTAATTATAAGCTTTGGGTATAAAGCATCATAGTTGCTTTATTCACTTAACAACCACTTGGCGCAGTGGAAACACAACTTCTTTCTGTGCGAGAAGTCGTGGGTTCGATCCCAACACCGAAAAAATAACTTTGTTATTTACATTTGTATTTTTTTGGGTGTTGCTATGTTCTATGTATGTAGCACAGGCTATGCTTAACGTGGAACTAGATGGCGCTGTGTATAAGTGTTCTGAAATATTTATTTATTTTATTTAACTTAAAGAAGCTAAATCATGTAAGCTACATCTAATTTCAATTCACCGTAAATCGATCTCAACATGCCTTCGTGAGGCTACCGGCATAGCAATTGTACAAGGTCCATACTCCTAATGTTCTGTCAATCATCGCCCGGCTCCGTGCAATGTGCGGAATAGCAAGTACTTTTTTCTCATCCATAGCTGAATACTAATGATATGATGTATCACCTCCTTCCTTAGTCACGTAGACGTGTTTTGTTGAAATTCGGCAGTGTTAGCGGTTTTGACGTTCGTGTTATTAAATATTTTTTTATCTTCCATAATGACAGAAATGCTTTTTATTTTACATGAAATAAGACGATTTGCTCATCCTATAATTGAAATAAATCTAAATAAGGGTATAAATTTTTGTTTTCAATGATCATTGATTGTACACTAACTGTAATACTTCAATGAATTTGTCTCTGCCAATGACAGACAATTCAATAACCTAGTGAACAAGTTACCAGCATTAAAAAAATAGTCAATTCTCTATAAGGTTAAAACAGAAGACTCAATACAGGAAGGGGAATTCCGTTTGTGGGAAAGTATACGAGGGAGGTACTAACATTATAAAAAATTACAAACGATCATAATATGTTATATTTATTAATTAAAAAAAAATAAGGATAGTATGTTAACCGAAATTTACGATTTGAGAAACATAACTGCTGTGGAACTAATTTCATTTTATAAAAGTGCATAGCTTCATACTTCCTTTTTACTTGAGCAAAAATAAAATCCAATGTTTAATAAACGCATTCTAAATACATTTCATGTCGTACAAGTAATTGTGATTCCGAGTTGGTTGCCGCATTAATTCCTTTTCGTATCAACATCTCGTATCATCTCGGACACGACCACTGATCAAATCAACGTCCTTATTCCATATTCTCATAAAAATACATGTTTATATTTTTTACTGGAAAAGCAATGGAATAATCCCAAAGAGCGCTTTATTAATTTTTAATTAAAATGACCTTATCACCGAGTGTTTATTATGACGTTTATATTTATTTCTCAGTAAAAAGCGTAGAAGTGTATCTTAAAGACAGGCCTTTGTGATAACGCAACATGCATTACTGTATTTAATGGTTTAATGGACTCGACGTAGACTAGGAGTCAGTATTTAATATTAATGAACACAAAGCTACTTTACTTACAATAGAATATAATTGCGAACCACCCTTTTTAAAAATAAAAATCTCGTAAAATAATTCTTTACTTTATAAAAACCATACCGACAGGTAGACCAAAAAAATAATACTTTATAAATAAAAACACTTTATTGACAAAACAAATAATGAAAAGGACTGCACAAATTTTACTCATGATTCAATATTTAATGTGAAAAAATGTATATTAATTACTTTCAAACCAATACCTGTCTGTATTGTACCTATCTTTATATATATAAATTACGTTTCACGTTGTTTGTCCGCGATTGACACCTAATCTACTGAACCGATTTTAAATTAAATTGGCACACCGTGTGCAGTTTGATCTAACTTAAAAGATAGGATAGCTATGCATAATATATCCGAGCGAAGCCGGGGCGGATCGCTAGTAGATATACAGATTTTAACATTACTTTTCACATAAATTCTACGTTGAACATTGAACTACCCATCTCTTAAGCTACATATATTTATAAGTATTGATATCAAACAATTAGTCACGCCGCTTCTGTATTCATACACTATCATTAAAAGCGCTCGTAATAATATCGTAAAACACTGCGGTAGGGATTTCGTCCATACTAGATGTATGAGATAAGATTCAATTGATATGTATTGATGGGTGATCGCTCACGTCCTTACGATTCATTGACGGACTATTGATTAGTAGGTATATATGCACTTACAGAACTGTTTCATAGCTCGTATGAATAAAATGCTTTGTTCTACGAATATTATAAGCGCAAGAGTGTGAGAATGAATGGAATGTTTGTTGCTCTTTTACGCAAAAACTACTGAAGGGATTTGATTGAAATTTATCATATAGGTAGATTTGACCCTGGATTTAAACATAAGTTATATTTTATCTTTTTATCGTCATGGGAGCAAAAACAACACGAGTAAATCTGTGGGGCATAGCTAGTAACGAAAATAAATGTTGCATACAAAAGTACCTAAAATAATATTTTTATTATTATGTTGTTGTTATGCTTAGGGTTGTCAACTATACTGTTTTCAATTGTATTATACTGTCTTTCACTAAATTATACTTTTTACAGTTTAACAAAAATAAAGTAGGTTGGTATACAACAAAACACTGTTTTGAGTGTTTGCTAAATACAAAATCTATACATTTATCTTGAACCAAAATTGTTTACACTCTACAGACCGATTGGCATTCAAAATTACCGAATGTTGTCGCGTACATACCTACGTTGTCCAGGGATTTTCAATATTGGTAATGTTTAGACATACACGCTCGCGCCTTGTTTTCAACCTACATTTCTAGTTCACACGGGATTTACATTTGTAGGAAATTGATAGAATGCAGAGTATGTTTAACGGAAGCGAGCCTCGTTCAAGATAAGACATTCAGATTACATTTATAAGAAAAAAAGTTAGGTTGCTTTTGCGTGAAAAAAATTTAATTAATATTTTATTTAAGTGAAATATTTAGTACCTAAGTCAGTGAGTACCTACTTAAAAGAGGCAAAGGGCTTAGTAGTCAATCATTACGTAGGTACCTACTTCTTATTACTACCGTCACGTCTTACTTAGACAAATTGCTGTAACAGACATGTATCTACATAAAGTCCCCGTAAACAGCAGACAGAATTACAATCAGACTACATACTTGCATACGTTAATAAATCGCTTATATCGAGTCTAATTATTACAATACACTTATCATAGACATAATGAAAATGGAGCACTCCAATAAACAACACTAAAACATATTATAATGAGCTAACTGTCAACATAAGCTTTAATTAAATAAAATTGAAATGAAAACACTAAATGGATTTTACGTGCTTTCATTAATGTCCGTTTCGTATATTTTCGAACATTAATTATTGTGTGCGTAATGTTCTCGATCGTTATTCATATTTCGTTAAATAATCTCCTTTAAAAACCACATGTTTTCATTAAGGCACGCACCTAAAATAATACGGTGTTAAATTAAATTATGACCTTGATGAAACTATTAATGAGGTGGAGTTTTACCTTTGTTAAGCCTTTAGAATTGACTGTTATTTTATTATTTATAATAGCGTCATAATAAAAAAAACTCATAAATTGTTCCAGAAAGGTTCGAATTGAGAAAGTAAACTTTATGAAAACAAGCTTCTTTAGCCAAAACATAATAATCCCTTAAAGTATCTAATTATATAGTGGAATAATAACCCACTTAGTAGACTTATTAAACTTCAAAAGGTTGAGTGGAATTTTTTTAAAATTTTATATGCAGCCCGGTCTCCGCATGACAAATAATTGTTTAAAGCAACAGTCTATGCGCGTCGTACAAACAAAAATAGCTAAATGTGTGGAATTGTTAAAGACGTGGTATCGTATTAAAATTCAGCGCAACCATCACATTGTAAAGCAATCGCTCCTGGCGGTGTTACTGAAATTGTATGCATATTGTATGACCATACACTAATTAAAGAAGAATAATATGATGGCAATGGAGTACGACAAACAGATACAGTTCTAAGTAACCCGAAAAGGTACTGGAAGGAGCTAGTTACTTTACGCATTTATTCAACAAAACCAGAAAAACATTGGGTTTCAATTCTCAATTAGCCTAATGAATAAATTAATTAATAAAAAATAGAAATGTAGCCAAATACATAGAAATAAACTACATTATAGCTGAAAGTTTACAGAGCCCCTGATTAATAACCCATCGGCGACAATTCGAAACATAGGCAATAAAAATTGTACGAAACAAATAAGCTTAGAGAGTTTACTAGACAACGTCCTCCGAACATTTGTTAGGGGACCGCGTAATTTTTTACGCGAAACACAGCAATGCGGTACGTTTTACAAAAAAAAGGAGATGAGAATAAACAGACGACGGCGAATGGCGAGAGAGAGCTCGAATTTTGAATACAAATGTAAATTAGTATCTCCACTAATTACCCCGGCAGACACGTCCAGGGCTATGCGTCTTGCGGACTTACTGAGGACGTTAATTTTTTACTAAGACTCCGAGGATCGATAGCCCATTTTTCTCATTAGCTGCAAATCAAAGCGTAATTCGCCGGTTGTGAGGTAATTTGTAGCAGTTACCGCACTATTTTCCTCGGAACTCGATAGAATTCGATTATATTGCAATTTAGTACATTGTTTTTAGTTATTAGATAACTTATATAGTGATATCATTTTTAGAATGTTATTTTTTTTTGGGCAATAATTTTGATTTGAATCTATTGGTTTCGATTCTTATAATTAAACCAAACATTTTTATAGAAAGATTTTTAAATTTAATACTTTCACTGTTCACCAGATTTTAAATTTCACATCTTTTATACTCACCATAAAGTTTGTAACTCAAAATAACTTATTCAGAGATTTTCATTGGCTATTAAATTATTTTTTTACCATTTAGTCTCTACTTAAAAAAGATTTTATAAGTAGCAACCCTTATTTTGAGCCTCGCAAGCCTACATATTTAACACATCGTTAGCTGTCATCCTTTTCACTGTCATATGCGGCAAACATTCGCACTGATTTACTTATAAGTGGACGTATTACAACGCAAAATTAAAAACTACAAAAATACATCTCATTTTATGGTGACTCATGTTTATTTTCATTTTATTTGGAAACTCACTTAAATTATTTATTTGTAGCAAATATTAATAAACAAATAACATACGTCTAAGAATATAGTATAAACCTAATTATCTAGATATATCGATTGGGTAGGTACTTTTAAATGATTAGTATTATATAATCATATTATTTGACACAATATTTTAAATTTTTCTCTTAAACGGGAAGTCATTATTTCTTGCGTATATTTATAAATTGTGACAAACGTACGCGTGGGTATTCAAAAAAGTGTATAATTTTTATTCTTGACTCACAATTTGCATGTTCCATTCTGGGAGTGATGTACTTGAAAATTATACGTGATGAGAATAGGATAATGTTGCTGATGAAAGAACTTCATTACATTTAAATATTTTACTTTTTCTGTTTTAATTAATTTTATTTGGGAGAATGCGAGTAAAATTCGTTTTGTTTATCAATCTACTGTTATTAACATTCTTAATAAAAGTGTGCCTCATTTCGCAATTTTATTAACGAAAATAATACAAAAATGGCACCCATAAGAAGTCGTCGATTTCGAACGAGTCGTGGAAAATTAAAATATTGTTTTACAAGACCATATTTAATATTACAACTAAGCGATCTCTTCTAGGTTATTTAGTGTAAAAATGAAAACAGGTTTTAAACATTTAAAGCTGTATCTATTAATCATAGATGCAATAAATAACTCGCTCTGGTTTATAATGCCGAATGTATTGTTCTCTTCATGCTTAATATAAGAGGGAATCATGAGTGGGGACAGAGAGGGTTGAATTTGCAAATCAAATGGCGTAATTTATAATTTATTTCGACGCGTCTGTTAATTTTTAAGAATAGGTATGTTAGGCGTTAATTCTGTGGATGGTCTTGGATACGTTATCAATAGTATATTTTTTGCATTCATTTGTGTGGAATTGTTAAAAAAACGACGTTTATTACAAGGTAGATCGAAATGTTTGGTTTTATTTTCCGATAGATACCTTTGACAAAAATAACATCTTATCAAACTTAGAAGAAAAAGGAAGCATTTACCTACATCAACAAAGGATGAGATTTTTCAACTTGACCGTATATATGCTTTTTTAAATTACCTTTACCTTTCGTTCGGCTCGTACCACTTTTTAACACACATACGGCTATACAAAAGCTTTAAAAATTAACACACAAAGCTATTTATATATCTTTAGTACATCAACAGTTTTATTTCACAATTTATTCATATGAACATCCTTTTTATAATGCACGGGTGCATTATTATTTATTTACAATAAATACTTCAATACTTTGTTTTTGCGTAATAAAGGAAAACAGCTGTCTCGTCCCATCATTTGTTATAGACATTACAATATATCATAAACCCTGCACATAATTATATGACATAATTTACTATACTTATTAATAATTATTAATTACATTCCATACGTTATAGTCAGGTTTGTAGCAAAACACCTGTTCTGTGGTTTCAAATCCGTTTCAACTGAGTCATTAATATTACATTACACTTGTATAGAAGCTAGGAGAACTGAACAAGATATATGGACCGCGTACTTCAGGCGCTGCATGTAAAAAAGTGTTTTTATGAGTATTTAATAGCCTTGTAGACGTGTGTTGGACGGAATCGGAATAGATAAGCGTGGTCACGTAAAACTTTTACACTAACGGCCTCTATAGAAAAACAAATTGGGTGGAATTTTCCATTGCGCAGTCTATTGTCCGACCTCTAGGCGGTGTATTAATTATAGCGTTGTGCATTTTCGTTTATGGCGAAAATATGAAGTAGTAAGTTTAATTTTTTATTCTTATTTAATTTGATTGCTATAAAATTTATCGCCTTACGCCACCAACAATTTAAGTACCTAATGTAATTTTTCCTTCTATTGTTGTCTGTAAGAAATCACTATGTAGTAATAAGGCGGCTAGTATAACGATTGTTCTCCTAGATGTAAGGATGTGATGATAAGGTATTTGTAGACTAGATAAAAAGAAGGCTCTTAGACCTTCATTGAAAATATTATCTAATAAATTTTTATGCCTAATTGAGATATATAATATACCTATATGTTTCAGGGCAAAATTCTTAAAGAATATTTACATATATACCTACGAATGTTTGAAATCGAAGTCGAGTTATAAAATCATTAACAATTACATTCGATACTTATTAAATCTATAAGTACATTGACGACACGATACAAAGATGATTTATCACAATTATCTAAATTCCCACAATTTAATCTGAGTCAAGCTGGCCTGGGCGCAGAGGCCATAAATAATTATGTACTGAGAATCTTAATAAAGCGGCTCAGGCTTTTATAATAAATGACGAATCAAAAATAAGATCAGAATACGTAACGAGCTGACTTGATACGTTCTATAGGAAATTAGTATATTTAATTTTGTATGAGAATAGACGTTTACTTAACGCTACTGTCTTTTAAAGTATGCATTAAATAATATAGCTTAGGTCTACAATGGAATTATTCTAATTTATAAGAAACTGAAATCTATTCATGATGTAATGGTAAAGAGTTCATAGGACAGGTACCTATGTATGAAAAATTTTCATTTAAATCTTACTTTGAAATTTAAATATCTATTTTGTTTTCAGATAGACCCATTAGATATAGATAGACAAGATTCTTTGAGAGGGGGGAACCACTCCAGTACAAATTAGTGCATTTCAATTTTCACCCATCACCATAGATATACCACCATAATATATTTAATAGAGATTAAAACCAAAAAAAAAAAGTTCTTCCAAAAATCCAATTTGTTCCTAAATGCGATTGCTCATGGTCAAGTAACAGTCTAAATTCAAAGAGCACGCGGTTTAAGTCATTTGGTCAGTGCAGAGTTCATATACTAAGTCTGGACAATAGTTATTTCCTTAGAGCAGGTCATTAAAGTGTCGTAAGCAAACCGCTAAGCTACTCCTTTAAATTATTCCGAAACTATTTGTATTTAACTGATAATATTTGGTGCATAAGATTTTGATATCGAGTAAAGGAAACCTGGAATAAAAGATATGGTGGTAGGTTCTAACAACTCCGTTCGTCGGTAGGTATATCCTGTTCCTTATTTATTTATCAATACATTAATAATGAATCAATACAGGCTTATTTCTATCTGATAGTATTAAGTAGTAAATACATATCTGAACCTTAATTGAAACTATCAGATATTCGTGAACGATAATTATTCCTTACAATTTATCGAATTGTTTTACCATAATAAAACTAATGTGAATTTGATAATTTGAAATAGTGCCTGGATCTTAACTCGGTAAATTTTTACGTTAGAGAAATAACCTTAAGAATTACTCCTCCCACTTGCATTTATTAGATATTAAAATCAATCTCTAGTAAACATCTTATTATATAAGAAAGAGTAAAAGGTATATAAACTTATCCATTATGTAACATTAGCTCTAACATCCGTAAGCTGTAATTTTGTTCATAAAAGCCAGTGATAAATACGTATGAATGGAAAACGACATTGAGCTCAAACAGTGAAAGCGCTTCCAAATTAATGACCAGAAAAACATATAGGCACTTACTTATCCTCTACTGAAAATAAATGTCGTTGTAATTGCAGCATCTTTAAAAACAAGACCAAGACAAACCATAATTAATAATAAGACAGACTTTAAGTAAGCAAGGTCATGAAAATTTGTTAAATTCTAAGTACAATAAAATGTCTATTATTTAGGTATTTTGAGATTAAATCAATTTATAAAGCTAACACATTTGTCAGATAAGTTCGTGATGAAGCACGTAATAAGAAAATACAATCAGCAAACATTTAAATCACGGCTTTCATAAACTTCTCGAGTACAATAACGTTAATGTTTATCTCCATTCTTCACGCGATGCGTCGGGTTTAAATCCAAACTCAGTTTCAAAACATTAGACTGTATAATGCTTCTTTGTATACCGAGACGTATTTCTAGATTTTGTAGCAATGCCAGAGGGAAGTATCTGTAGATGTAGCCGGAATGTACGTAAACATGTTTACTGTTGGCGATTAAAACATTGAGCACTGAACAATAATTCATTGTAGACAAGGTTGAGTAAGTTGTATCGACGATGGCTGTATTGCTGACGGTATATTTATGTGAAAACAAAGACCCTTTTAAGATATAGGTATTTCTATATGTAATATGTATGTATATGTATATTTTTAATTCGAAGATTTCTTGCGTCGATATAATTTGAATTATTCTAACAGTAGAATTTCGATTTCAACAGCTACGGGGTCGTCAACAAATGATTATACTTATAAAATCACAAAAAAATACATCTGTATATCTAAATAGTAATTCTTTTAATTTTTACACAAATATGTTTAAGTAATCTAGAAAAAATCGAAATATTATAGATTTATGATAGAAAAATCTGGCCTCGTTATAGCAATTTTCTCCTTGACATGCAATGAATAGTGTTTATAAAGGAAAAATAAAAGTTAGCGCAGTTTAAGCGACAAATGGGTAAGTTGCAATTGACAGTATTAAGCAGCTGCCTGCCAGAATTGCACTGCGTTTGTTATATTGAGAGGCTTATTCACAGCATCTTTGCTATACTAAATAAATTAAAATATCTCACCACAATTTTTTTGGTGTTGGTAGTTGGTGCAGTTTTTTTAGGTTTAACTTGTATAATTATTACCTAATAGATAAAAGTTTCTTATTGCATAAAACATTATAAGATAATATTACTTATTGAATTAAGTGGCATGATTAGCGTAATTTTCATTAGGTAAATTTCGGGACAGGAAAAATTAACACAATACCAAAATAATTACTTATCTCTTTTACGATAAAAAAATAAAGGAAAACACAAGAGGCTATTTAAAAATGTGGACGTTACTAGCTGTATTAATTTTAAGTGGATGGAGCTATAATTGTAATTAGTGGATAGATCTGTTTGAAAACGAGTTTTTCATACATATAGTTCATAATATTTCGTCCGCAAGCGTCAGAGCCCCAACGCGGGCATGTCGCGGCGCCTAGTTGCGAGATACAAGTTTTTCTTTGATAGAGTTCAAATAAATCTGCGCCAAGATCGGCAATGCAGACGCCGGAGGCAGTGCTGACTGAATTTAGATTCGAAAACGTTGCATTTTGAGATTAAGTGTCTGAAATTCGTTGAGGATTGTATTTTATATTAAAAGTCTGATTTTGACCACAAAATGGTTACAATCAATATAATTGTCTGTCTCTTAAGATACAGGACTCCTAGTTTAAGAGGCAGGGTTATAATTTTTCTTGTTTTGTATAGATTTAGCTAAATTAATAGCATGTATGACCTACCACCTTATGTCTAATCTGTATAATTACTTTTGAGAAATAAAGATTTTATTTTATTATTTTATTAATTATTATCTTCATCAATGATAAATATATTTTATATAAAATTATTCTTCTAATTGTCCATGGGCAGATATCAAATTACAGTATCCAAAAGTTTCTAATTTATGGGACACAACCAATATAACAACTAATATATCCTCAATACAATATTTATATAATTTGTTATTTTCAGACAATTTCATACTTTCGCAGTGTCCTCTCGAGCACGAGGCCGTATATCCAATTTAAGATGGCCCATAAAAATACTCGATCATAAACGTTTTCGGTGCTTTATTAACGAGTGTGAGGGATTTGGAAGTTCTACTTACGCTGGTTCATATACGGTGAGGAGCGGATATGAATAATGCATTTTTGTTTTGGATTTTTATGAGTAAAGTTTTGATTATTTTCAGTTCGGTAACAAGTGTATACATACAAGAGAAAAGTACAGACTCTTCGATGCGCAGAGAATAATTGGCAAAACTCCCGTTTCAGAGGTAGAAATGGATTGCTTTGCAATAATTTTGAAGTGGGAAAGTTATTTGTGGTCCATTATAATGATTTATATACTTACGTGAGATTAGTACGTAAAATTAATGTAGCAACGACCTATTTTTGGTGAACATAGCAGAGTTAATGCTGGCAGATAAACGTATTACGTAAATTCATTGTAGGTAATTTTATTAGAATATCGGTTGAAAACTTGTTGTATTGCTACACATAAATGATCTATATTCTTATTATTTATAAAAAAAGATAAATGTATCTGATTTTATTTATAAATTTAAGATGAGAGTTTATTATAAATAAATTCTATACATACTTACTTCACAAAGCTAGTTAAGGGCGAAAGAAAAAATATGTATTGAACTTAATATGTAAGTATATAGTTCAAACACCAAAAGTAAACAAATTATCAAAGACAATAATATATTTGGTGTCTTAAACAATCGTATCTAGCGATTACGGTAAATAAATCAGTCGTTATAGTCACTCGAGGAGGTGAGCGCAGTAAAAACTACAAAAATAAGTATGCGATATATTCATCTCGCTACATTTATCATGTTCCCAGTTATTGTTTGTCCTGTCGGTATGCGCTATACGGTTATATGAACTAAATTTGGACGTCATAGACTACGTTGAGTCGGCACTATGAGTCTTGCGTTAAAGGTTTTTGATACTATATACATTATCATTATTAAGACATTTGTTAGTGTTATGAACTTTTTACATTGAGTAGATACAAACAAAAGGTAAAAATATAACAAGTACTTTATTAATTACTTTATTTTTTTCTAGTAGGTACAGTTTTTGATATTATTACCCAGCTTTTGTATATTTCAGAATTATTAATCTCGTTAACTTAAGGAAAATTCTAAGGAATCAACACGTAATTTATGAAAACATAGATTTATTTACTTTGTAAATATATTTATTTGCCGTCAGTACTTAATTATCTGTGCTATTTATTCTTTGACATAAAATACTTTATGCGAATTCTCCGAAGAAATAGCGAGGATATTCCCAAGTCGCGCAAACCGTGAATTTCGAGAAGACAATTTTTCGCTCTTCGGCAGACTTCGGCTTTCGTTTTTTGAGATTAACACAGAAATTCGCTAACTACCTCGTAATAAGCACAAAAATGTTTTAAATTTGTGCATTTCTGCGCGTTTTGTTACATATCTCAGTCTTAATTTTCACATTTAAATGTCAACATTTCTGTTGACATAACAGCATTCTGGTTGGGTTTTTTAACGGGAAAAAACCATATTACTCGTGTTGATTTTAACAGCTCGAGTGCGTGATCAATGCGTCGGACGAAATATTTTGAAGTTGCACTCCTTAATAAAAGATTGAGTGATTAAAACGGTAATTAAGTATCAGCGCTCATTTAGTCGTGGCGACTTTCAAATTTGCATGTTAAACGAAGTTTAGTTTTTGTTCTTGTATTGCAACCAGTATTGGGAATTGAGATGCTCGGCTCGCGTGCGTACTCTTAGCGATTTACGTTTAAAATAAAATACCTATACCCTATTACCATGTAGCACGGTTCAAAATTCTTCACAAATGTATAATCTTGTGAGTTTTTAATTATGTCGTTAATGTCAGCTAAAGGCGTAGAGATCACATGCTTCGATTTTGTGTGGATGTCTTACTCCTTATTTTATTTCCATCTTCGACGCATGGATTTGTTTTTAATTACACGGATATGCGTTTTATAAATCGAATGCTGTTTTATTTTTAAATTTTAACTTTGGATATTATTTTGCTAATCGTTCAGTTCGACTTGAATGGTAAATAGTATTTTTGGTTGAATCGCTAGTGAATAAAATAATGACAATAAGTATATATTATTTAAAATGAACTCTGAACTAGATTCTTTATACAATATTCCTAACTTTACTTCTGTCCTTTTCAAATTATGATTATATTGAGATATCATCGTGTCGTGTATCATCCAACATTATCAATCGGTAAAGCAGCATAAAATGCAACAGCCTCGATGTGAAAGTACCTATAGAAATGTTAGCGAGCAACTCACTTAATACTTTCCAGTTACTTCAATTAATTCCCCATAAATTTTATATTTTGATAGGAATTTGTTGTTCGTGTACGAGGTCTCGCTACCTACTGTTTCGGGGGTAGGAAATAAATTACGTACTTACGTCGGTAAGCCATATTAAGCGACCCCAATTAGCTGAGGTGTGATATATTGCTATATAATATATACTTTATTTGGGGCAAGCGAATCGATTGCCCGTTAGCGGCCGCTGGCCAAGCATTAAAATATTTAGGGAGCTAATCTACCATGATTGAATTTGCGTATGACGGTGGCCCTTAACCCTTTAAACCGTTCCAATACTGCGCATAATTTAGAATATTTTTCTACGTAATTAAAAATTTTAAGTATTATATAGAAACAACAGTAGGTACGTATTTATTA
The DNA here is from genome assembly GCA_018238005.1 of Eurema mandarina. Lineage (NCBI taxonomy): Eukaryota > Metazoa > Arthropoda > Insecta > Lepidoptera > Pieridae > Eurema > Eurema mandarina. The sequence goes on along the minus strand of DWAJ01001375.1, from coordinate 7,338 downwards.
TGTAACAATAATTTATTTATTTATTTATTTTATTTTAGGAACGCCAACATGGCGTACGTTCGTTCAACAATTACAATAAAAATACGATAATGACGTTCAAAGAAAACTTTTCACGTTTGCGTTTCACAATTATATGAAACGTAAGATTTTCTACGACTATAAATCAATTCAAGTTCCGTAAAAACACCTTTTCTATATAAAAAAATATAGTTAAACAATGATCATTGTTTGATGAAACAATAACGAAAGTGGATATATTTTTTATGACATTAATTTAATGGCTACCTACTAGTTTTGTTTATGTTATCTATAGCTTCTCATAATTATAGATCGTATCATCATGTTAACAGTTTTCTAATTCTAATATATAAACAAATACAATACCTACTTGAAATTTTGTATAGCCAGTAATACAAATAGAATCTATAATTACCGACGAATCTCGAAGCAGTCTGCTGCGTTACCTACAACATTGCAATCGAATAACTTTCGTCGTATTTTCGAGAATGAATAGTAAAGTAGAGTGTGTGAAATAAATCTGCAGGCTGTACACAAAGCGTGCGGGAGTGTGATAGCGAGGAGCCAACGCCGGCGAAGAGAAGGAAAATTAGCATTTTAATAAATACACACCCTATGGAACAAACCGTCCATAAATTTGAGCGAATCTTTATAATCAAATTCAAACACATTACTCTTATTTTGTGTGTAGAGCTGTGAAATTGCCGGTTCGCACTTCGAGGTGATCTATTTTTGGTTGTATTTAGTAATTCAGAAAGGTAACGTATCGTGTAATTACTAATTATAATTTAAGTGAATAAAGCTTAGATCTTACTTTTTTATATTTATGTGTAGGCACGTGTACGTGTGTGCGCGTATATGATAAACAAATTCCTAATGTAATTAATAAAAAAGGCTTGTCACGATATGATGTCACAATATTTGCTTAATATTATATAGGTATTAATAAACTACATAGCTTACAACAAAATACAAAAATATACAAAATTTATCAGTTCAGATTTAAGTCGGTAGCAATATTAAGATTCAGTAAATAGATTTAGAAAATTTAAAACTTAGCAAGCTACATAGCACAGCTACAACTTCTTATTCCATAGTAACTTTGTATATATAAATATGAATTTAGTAGTATATATACATTTGAAAACAAACATTAACATTATTTGATCTGTTAATAACCTAAGTCTTATCCAGAAAACTTAGGTTCCTGAATTCCTTAATTCTCTCTATAATTAAATCAAACTTAATGTATCAAAATCCTCCTTACCCTAACACATTGTGTATATTAATGTATATTTAGCTAATACCAGTACATAGACGTATTAAGCAAGTGGATCGCGGTCATCGTAATCTTGGATAAGGGCTGGTGCATAAATCACTGCGGGTGACGCTCCGGGCCTTACTTTATCTACTACGGGTGACACTAGTTACTATAGCGTTCTGGATGTGATCATTTATTTGTATAGCTTCATATAAGATATGCCAGAAATGTTACTACTTTCTCTTGGTCTTAATGTGGCTGCGTCTCGTATCTGTTAGTACCAAAACAGTAACGGCTTTATATAGACAAATAATCATTATTTAATTTTTATTTCAAATCTACGAACGCTTTTGATCGATTACCTCAGCATTAAGTTCGAATCTACTCGCTAATATTCTTATGAAATTTGTATGGTAGTTATTTGAGATATGTTTATATTGATTACATTATTTACTTCACTATGTAGGTAGGTAATAACTTGTTAAGATTGAGGTTTCTTCACAGCTCTGACGGCAACTTGATGGTATAATTGTTTTGCATAGAGGTGTGAACAACTAAACCACGCCCCTAGAATTTCCTGATGTATGCTATACGCTTCATACTATATACGTACGTAGAGCTAGGATTTTAAAGACCACTAGCTAAGCTGAAATCAATTCTGTCACAGATATTAACAAAAACGTATTTCGGTATCAACAAAAGCTCACGTTTAAACCAGATATCAAAGACCTATGCTAAAAATGCAAGTACCATATTTTTACTATCAAATAAAAATAAAATAATGATCCTTCCAGTACGGAAAGGTTCGTGTGTCCGATAATTGGTCCACCCGCGCCCCTGGACACCTCTGACCTATCCTGAAACTTGCAGCCGATCACAATAATTTATTAACGGCTCGATTTATCGCTATGCCGTTGATAATGCTAAGCACAGTCCCAGCTCGGAGATTAAAAATTAAGCCATCTATAATTGTTAAGATTTTAAATCGTATGTTGATGTTTGAATATACCTACATAACTACGAAAATAAATTTTTATTTTGGACATAATTGTTAGCTTATATGTGAAGACTTAATTTAAATAAAAAACAAAATATCAAAAAGAATTTTACGAATCTGGTTATAGAAAGGTCTCTAAAAATGATAATCAATACGATTTATATTACGATACATTTCGGCGTTTCGGTAAAAAGCTAAAATTAAATATTATACCAATAAAGGGGATGGTGATGGCTTCCCCGCATCCGGTGTGTGCCGATAATAAGTCCTTCGCTACCCAATAAATATACCTTCGACTTTTTCACGTTAAGCCGCGGTATATTTCATATTAACGTGAGGCGAGACATACATCGGTCCTTGAAGCGTCTTGACGCAATAAAGGGAATCCCTATAACGTGCCACGCATTGTCCCTACCTATAAATATCAATTTATACGCAACGTCAAATACGTAAGTCTGGTCTTTTTAAAATATAGCCCACAGTATATCAGGAAAACTTGTGGTAAATCTTAATTTTGCTGGTACATAAAACAGGCGTTTTATTTTGTGAAAGAAAAATTGTTAGACGTCAGTAATTAATATGACATAAAACAGAAACTAATTCGTGCAAATTACTGCGTTCTTATAATGCGTTCATGCTACAAATTTAAAATGTAAACAAAATTAATTGCCTTAAAATCGCATACGTATTTTTACCTATAACGGGCATTCTAAAATTCACCTAATGAAGCTGAACTGTAAACAGCGGAGGGTCATTTATTACCAAAGTAATTCCTCTTTTTACAAAGTAAAACAAAAATTCTCAGCGAATTTAGAACAATTGCGAACGCGAAACCAAGTTGACATTAACATTCATTAAATACCGTTCCCGGCTTTAAATTTAGCGTCAACAGACAAAAATAGAGCAATATATTAAAAGGATTTACGGTACAAATATATGTAAAGTTTCCCAGATATATTATATTTGGGGTTGGGACCAAGATGAGAGGGGTGTACGTGAAAGCATTCGGCTACGTGCCTTAGCATAATGCCTCCGAAGGGCGCTGAGGATGGTAAGCTTCCGTAATTCGTCTTTCAGGAATCCCTAATTTGAAATGTGGATGAGTTTCGAAATAGCGTGAGTTAAATGAGAACTGCCTAGCCGCGGGTAGACGCTGTGGCTTGGGTTAAACATTCGGTGGGTGAAGAATGTCGAGTTATATTTTTCTATATCTTTCAAATATAAATATTCAATTATGTAAGAGTGACAAATTTATGCATGCCACATTAATATTGAATAAGAACTTAGCGCTTAGGTACATTAATATAAATGCGTTAAAAGAACATAAATCTTTAAACTGAAAAACCTATGAGTATCCTAATTAATAATATGTTATTATGTTTTGCCTTTATTTTATTGATGATAAAATCAAAACAGATTAAAATAGATAATCTTAATACATTAAGATATATTCATAAAAATTCAGTAGGTACCTGAAGAAGAGATTAGAAGGATTTAATAATAATTAATTTAAAACTATTCGCGTAGTCGCAAAAATTTTTTTGAAATCTATAATAACAAGCCTTAAGATTTAAAATAATTATTAGATCATAAAAAATACACATGCCAAGCTTTACGAGGATGTATGATGGATTGTTGATGCTGTTGTACGCAAAAGTTATTATTAGTGATTCAATTAATTTTACGGGAATTTTATATATATTTGGGTTTTGAACAGGGTGTGTGGGATACTTTCTATCTCGGTATCGACCTGACTACAAAATACGAATTTACTCTGGTGAAACCACGGGGCGCGGTTAATTTATACCTATAGTTGTCTTAAATTACACACTTCTTGTTCCTATGAGTGATGATAATTTACAGATTGGTCACAACTTACAGATAATACACGATTTAAAATAAATTTACTTCACTGATAATAGCAAAATAAAAGTAAAAATCATCTTTATTAAAAACCGCCGCGCGTTCATGGACTTAAAATTTTCGCCTGAAAGTTGTTTGGAGATTAGCAACAAAGCCGGGGCGATATCTTAAATGTAGATCTGTTGTAAACAAATTCTCGCGCGCTCACCCCGATTTATGTGTTTATTTATCATTAACAAATTATTATTAAAGCGCGCGACGCTCAGTTTTTCCTTGTTCCTACATTTTAGTATAAAATTTTCGCCTTGTTTGGTCTAGGTGTTGGCAAATAGTATAGTAGGTAGTTGTTACTACACAGTTGAAGTGAGTAACCCATGCGAGAATTATGAGTTACATCTGCATTTATTTTATTTATCGTAGTATTTATTATTAAATCGATTACTTCAATTATACCTAGCACACATGCAAACTTATGAACAGTTAAATTTCATATGTCTATAATTTTTTGTGTATGTAAATATTTATATACATCATACCTATATACATTTTACAAATTGTATTATTTCGCCTTGTATAATTAATGCTGTTTATAAAGATTTATTATTACTATATTTATAATCAAATAATATTTTCCCCGCACAAAATCTTTATCAAATTTCTATAAAAGCGATAGCAAATAAGAATAGAAAGGTCGCTTTTGTGCCGTAAAACAGCCTAGCGTTTGCTTCATCCGAAATTCAATTAAATTTTTACTGAAGATAATCACGCAGACATAAACCATGAGCCCAGGGAGCCTGTATTACGGATAGCTATTTCTATGAAATATAATTTAACTATTAAAACGTAATATCAAATACTTACTTATTATATTTATGATACTTATATTGCTAATAGTAAATATACCTATAATAAAAAACTACCTGATATAAATCTGCTGTCTACTGAAGTATAATTTACTTCTTCTATTTCAATTTATATTTTCAATACTTACTGATAATAAAAAGGTTTGCTATGAATCTTCAATTATAAGAAAACTTTCAATATCTACATACAAATAATATTTGAGTGCTTCCTACAGTGCTTAGGCCTTAGATTAACGATATGTAAGGTTCCATAGAACTTGTCCCCACCAAATTTATCTGCGTTTTTAATATATTTATTGCTACTTTTCTTGTGTTAAAATTATAAAGTACCTATATCTACAGACGGAATAACTATATACTTATATAATCAAATCAAAATATTTTAGTTACAGAAAAACAATCAACTGTATACCAAACTTACATTAGGGGCATTCCACGCCAAGCGGACAGGTAAAAAAGGTCGATGCTTCCGATTTCAATAAAATTTTAGTATGTTATACCTATATAGGTCCTCAACCTAGTCAATCAATATTTTTACTCTGTGGTGTATAGTTATTGATTTAGAGCCTAATGAAGTTTTGAGTCTACAGCAGGAATGCACTATTTGCAGTCCCAAAAAACGTTATTTAAAATATAAAAACAATAAACTTAATAAATGTATTTTAAAGTTTAGATATTGAGCTCTCTTTTGACATTTTTAGAAAGTGAAATTTTTTTTTGGAAATTAAAAAAAAATAGAATTTTATTTTACTAACTCGATTTTCTCAAACTTATCTTGATCCATTACGTTTTTTTTTATAATGGCAAGGCAACATAAAAGCAAGTCATCAAATGTAATTCTAACAATAGATACAAAAAGGACACTCTTACAAATAAAAAGTTTAATGAAGCATTTTCAATGAGCACACGCCAGTCGTCATTTAATATAATCAAAGTCAATGGTTAGTGAAAAGTAGCCAAATATCACTAATTCGTCATTTTTACTCGCAATGAGTAAATTTATTTATATCAAGTTCAAATTGTAACGTACGTCTGTTTGTAATTACTACTCTTAATAAGCCTTCGACTGCTAACAAAATTAGATAAAAGTTAATTGTAATTTATAAAAATGTAAATTAAATCTGATTTCAATAAAAAATACATTAAATTGCTGTTGGGTTTTATTTTCTTATTACATTTATCATTAAACTATTTCTACGTTCTTATTTCTAATAATTATTTTATTATTGTGAATTGCCTAGTAATAATAAAAATTATAATTTACACACTTGTTTTCAGTAGTATAAAAGTTATATTAATTAATTGATAAAAGCGCTATCTATACAGCCCAGTATAAAACAAGCATAAATAAACCAACGTATAGTACAAAGATTCCATTTGCTTTCCAATAATTTCAATAGATGGCAGTCTAAGCAATTACTAACGTTTTTACATAAATCGAATATTTTTAACGAAAACACAATCGACATCGCGCACTTAACAAATAGGTAATATGAAAATTTAAGGTTTTCATAAGAAAAGCAAACATAAGTTTGCTATCACTGTCAAAATGTCTTGTATACAAAGTGACAAGCAGTCCGTCATGTTAATTTGAACTTTGAAGTACGTTAGTGTGATCAGTCATAATATTGCTGTAACCTTTTACCGACTATAGTCTGTACCAACCTTTTATTGTATGCGTAAGAACCATCTTCGTATTTCAAAGAAAATTCTAGAACTATTGAAATCGGTTATAAATTCGGTTCGATTATAAATAATTATCGTATGACCTAATGTTAACAATCCTTTTTTTATAATATAGCCTATGATACTCAGCAGTAATGTGGCTTTCTATTGGTAAGAGAATTTTTAAAATCGGTTCAGTAGATCTCGAGATTACCCCTTACAATTTAACAAACGCACAAACTTAACTTCTTTATAATATGTTAAGTATAGATAAGATCCTATCCTATCCTACTAATATTATAACTGTGAAAGTTTGTGAGAATGTACGTATGTATGTATGTTTGTTATTCTTATGCGCAAAAACGGCTGGACCGATTTAGTTCATTTTTTGTAGATAGGTGAACCCCGGAATAACACATCGACGCCCCCCGCGAATAATCCGGTAATGACCTATTACGGGGTTTTTCATGTTATGCGTTTTTCGGCATCTAGAAGTTGAAATACACCATGTGAATTTTTTTCAGATTTTTTCTATCTTTATTTTTGAAGATATAAAAAGTTACGCGTATATTCCATAAACAATCTTTTAAATGTATTTTAAACGAATAATATGGTTTCAATTCTTTACGTAAAAATATATCAATATGATTTGAAAGTAAACGTTGTTACGA
>DWAJ01001374.1:0-22811 GCA_018238005.1 Eurema mandarina | reverse complement strand
AATTAAAAGCTATTTTTATCTATAGTCTGTACCAGCTCAACACAGATAATAAATCATTATTTACGACATCAACTTTATACGCCCTTATCTGTCATTAATTTAGCGCCACGCTTGTCAAATCGTCTGCACATAGAATTATGACGTAACAAAATGATTAATCTTGATGACCTACGCGGATATCACGAGGGGTAATGACTAATGAGTAACAGCTTATTGGCGAATAACCTATTAGTAATTTGAAAACCGCGACAAATATGTAAGTATGCTGTATGGTGGGAATATTGTTACGTTTCTACGTGACTGGAATTTTGATAGGTTTGATACCTACGTAATTAATTATTCAGAAGATCTTCGTCTACACAAATCAGTATATAGTAGTTTAGTAGTTACCTTTTTTTTTTAATTTAGGTAACGGACAACGGTAAGGTATGGTAAGAGGTAACACGGGCTGATATCCGCAACTCCACGTCAAGGCCCTGTTTTTGCGTGAAGGTGGACATCTCATTCGGTAATGTATGTAATGTACATAATATCTTAGCTCATAGCGATAACAATATTTTTGTTATATTTTTATCTCTTAGCTATAAAAAAATGAATAATAACAAATACAGATTTTGTGTTTTTACTTAAAATTTAAACCTTCGTAGTGACCCCTAAATATATTAAAAAAAAATAATGAGACTTTCAAATGGTATATATTCAAATTACGTGGTGCCCCCCAAAATAAATGAAAAAAAAATTGTTCGTAGAAATAAGCACCATCCTAGTATGTATGTATAGGTAACGGTATTTTAACAGTAGTTTTTGATATTAACGTTACTTAATAAAAAGGTAGCCAGATTTATTAATCGTGACTTATTTATTGACTATAAGACTAAGTACAAGTACTACAAGTAAGTACGTTTTAATAGTAATTATTGATTTAATAATAGGTACGATGTAGCGTTATGAGTTATGACTAATAATATTAGATAAGTACTTTAGCGACTGTAATGTATAATTATGTATTGTCATTCATCAATTAGAAGTAGGAACGAGGCATATAATTACTTATTTATATACGGAAATAATTCATCTATATTGTATACAATAAAACAATAAATTGAGCATCTAACTATCTAAAACAACGGAGCATTGGGTTTTAATTTCCAATATCCAATTTTTAAACAAGTCTTAAATAAGAAATCTTCTAATCGAATAAGGTACCTATATTAAATAATTTAAGTATGCTATCTAAATTAAACATCTTAGCTATATGTTTATTATCATTGTATTAAAACGCTTTACACTTAAATTGCATAAGGCACAAATTATTTTTACCAATAAAACCTACTTGACACTTAAGTGTTATTCTGTCGTTTAATATCATTGTTGATTTTCTTTAAATCTATTCAATTGTAACGACGGGACTGTTGGGTAAGTCAAGTATGAATATACCTACCTAACTCTGTAGAGAGATCTAATGACATGCGCCAATTAACAATGGCAAATTATTTGAAATATGGTTATTGAACATAATTTAACAATCGTGACTTATATTTTGAAATACGAGCAAGAATTTAACGTAAAATTGAACAATTTATTAAAATAACAGCTATTAAGGATAACAATTTGATCATTTATTAAATGGTTCAGCTGTTTGTACATTATAAGGTATAACTGGCAGTACATTATTGATATAATCTAGTCCGTTATTTGCTCATAAACAACTCATGGAAAATTCATTCATTTATATACTTTCTTCGTTACAAATGTACCTTACACTTTTAATCTGGTCATAGGAGTTTTATCCCACTTTTTATAGTTGGAATTATTATGTCATTGATATGATTATCCGATCTGGACCATATTAAAAAAGAGCTGAAGATACTAGAAGAGATACTGAAGATATCAGCGCCCTATAAGATGTGCAGATATCAAGGAAAGGTAACTCTATTTTGTAATGGGGAAATCCTCATACGACACCCATGGGCCTCAGATAATTTTCTTTATTAATTCACTTAAAATAAATCGTAGACCTCAAACAAATATGTTTAATTTTTCCTGTCCGTCATGGCTCACAGTCACAGTATAGTGGTGTTGAAATAATTGAAGTGCATGGGAAAAAAGTGCAAAACGTTTCGGAGAAATATATTATGAATGCAGCCATATGACTTGTTCGAGCAAGGTCGAGATGACCTAAATATCTTGTTTCCTTAAGGTTTAAGCAATTTATACCTAACATTTTCTGCACCTACTTTTAAAGTATCTATATATTTCCAAAGGATGGTAATTAAAGATACAATTATTAATTTTAATATTGAAATGACGTTTTAATTTTGGTAAATTACTCATACATTCAAATTAATAGTTTATTTTTGTTACAATTGATATTTCTTACCTTCGGTACAAATAGGTACTGTCTTCTAGGTACCATTTTGGAGACATTGCTTATTTGAGATTTAATTTTGATGTTATTGAACCTCACCTCAATTCCTAACGCGATGAATACAGAAAGCTATTTTACCTTTCGCTTTACGATTATTAATTACCAATACTATCGTGCTAAACCAATCTAGGTAATTAAACAATCGTATTCCATTATTAGATAACCAAACAAAATACTAATGTAATTATTATGTTGTCTGTCAACGTAATCGACTTCGCCTCACATAATTGGCGACATGACAATGATCGTTTAAGTGATAAATCGATGTTAATATTCTAACCGTTTTATTGTGCATAATGTGCAGTACATTATAAACTAGGTACTAGTATAGGTATAGGTAGGTATCTTTTAACGAAAAGCTTTGAAAGATACTGCTACTGTTATAAATTTAGGTTTTTAGTACGTGAAGCCTATAATTAGTATCTTAAACTTTTATATCCCAAAATACGTTATTAAATAAAAGCTGCATTTTTTCTCAAGGTAAAAAGGATCATGAAGGATACATTTTTCATACTACCTTCGGGATAACATGAATTGTATTGATTGACTGAACCGAAACCTGCCAAATTATTCATGAAATATGCTACATACAAAATTCCCTACATCGTGACCGGTTACACAATGATACGTAAACGATGAATCATTTAATTAATAATTTCAACACTCGGTCTTTTACGGAGAGCATTATCACGGCGTCTTCACCGCAGATCCGTGACCTAAAATTGATGCGTTTATATTTCTGGGAATTTGACAGCCATTTTATATTATTTAGTAGATATATATATTCTGTTAATACTGTCGAACGATTGTAAGATACTTCAAGAAATACCCTTTTTTAACCTGATGGTAACCCTTAGATTTCTAAGACCTTGCTAGTCTTTAAAAAAGGAGAAATGGAAAAAGATAGGAAAATAGTAAAATAGGACTTCAGGGCTACTGCTTACCCATCGAAACTTTCTATGACTTGATGCCAGTTTTCTGTGAAGTGTGGTATACCCTGGGCAAGCCAGAACAATCTAACGGCATGACACCGCCTATTTTGATCCAATGTTAATCCATTTAGTTTTATTATTTTACTTAAATGATTTTTAAGATAATTGTTCTATAAGCAAAACATTATCCCTGTCTTAGGTCCACTCTTAACCGTGGAACCGTGAACTAATGCGTTTAAATTTCTGGGAAGGAATATGACAGCATTATAGTAGGGACTGTTCTTTTGAAATCGATTGTAACTTCGAGGAATTTGTTTAACGGGTAAGATGATATTTTCAGGATTAATATTTTATAGAGATGTGTTGGATGAAGATGATATTGAATGAATTTTGATACAATTGACTAAGGTTGAATTTACAAAATATTATGAATATTATATTCTGAGCTACACGTTATATATAATTCTTGTTCTTAGTAACTTCTTATTTAAATAAAAATCATTTTTTTTAAATCATTTATATAGGTATTGTATGGGTACTCTTATATTAAATTCACCTTAGATAGTAAAATAATAAAACTAATAATAACTACAAATAATTAAAAGTGAATCTATAAACAAATAAAAATGCGTAGTTTTTTTGTAAACAAAAACTTTTTTTCCGACTGTACCTTAAGTCTTAACAAGAAATCCTAGTAAATGTATCTTAAAGAAATATTGTGAAAACGTAATTTGAGTCGATAAATCGTAATGACACGTTAATGTTTGTAAGTGGGTAACTGCTAACCCTATCATTACTGCGCCCAAAAGGAATTCACAATACCTTGGTACACTGAACATCAAAAGCTATTTTATTATTGGTACAAATAACATACAACAGACGAAGTTATTCTTAAATTTATTGTAATAAAAATATTTTTTATCGCATATTATATCTATCTTATCATATTAATATTATAAATGTGAAAGTAACTCTGTCTGTCTGTCTGTCTTTCCATCACGCTACAACTACTGAACCGATTAGAACGAAATTTGGTACACAGATGGTCTAAAGCCTGGGGAGCGACATAGGCTACTTTTTAACTGGAAAAAAGGATTAAAAGGGAGAAAGGAGAGGATTCAAAGTTTATACGAAAAAAATTTTTATTTCCACGCAGACGGAGTCGCGGGCAGCAGCTAGTTTAATATAAGCCATGCCCCGTAGTTTTGCCCAACATCGAAAACATTATACGTATAAACTATGACAAAAAAAATATGACATATATATTTCCCAGTAAAGTTAGTTACACAGAGAATATACTCTGAGAGTATTTTCTAAGATTATACGCTGGTAAGAAAAAAATATGTAATAGATCCAGTGCTTGTAAACAACATTGTCATTATAACTTATTTGCGTATAAGCAAGATCTGCATACCTTCTTACGTCTTTATATAAATGATTAATTTCATACAATCGTTGTAACAATAGGCAATTATAAATTACGACGTATCATTAAAATAACAGGAAGATTACGAAAATATTTACTTAATATTAATCTTATCGTTGCCTATTGCGAGCTATGTTTCAAGGAAATACTTAAATGTTATCCCTAACGGCCAAATACTCATACGCAAATTAAATTTAAGCACGTCTAAGTCTCGTAATTTTGACAGAATTGTATGGCGATCTGTCAAATCGGACCGGTTTAAGTTGTACTTAAATTTAAGTTGCGTTTCAGTATTTCGGCATCACTTCAAGTTATCACTTCATTGGCCTAACATAACTTTAAAATTAACAGAATCCTACCTACTACTGATTATTATTAATTGTAAAGTTAGCCTATTTTACCCGCATTAATGCATTTATTATACTCATAAACCTTCCTCTTGAAACAATCTATCTAAAAAAAACCGCATGATAATCGATTTCGCAAATTTAAAGATTTAAGCATACATAGGGACAGATACAGCAGAAAGCTGTTTTATAGTATGTTATATTGATATTTCAGTCCCCTGAAATTAATATTACTAATTACTATAAAATAAAACACAACTGCAGTAATAAAAAATATTTTACACGTGACTGTACTTTAATAAAAAATGTATCATATTTTTTCTATGTCAAGCGATATTTTATGCAACAAATGAAAATCACGAACATTTTTCTATATTTCTAACGACTCTAAATCACGGTTAAGCTTGACAGAGTAAACATGAATCTAATGATAATATCTTTTTTAACCTTATGTAGTTTAAATTTATATCATTGCAACAACTATCATGTTATTCAGATGATAACCTCATTCGTGTTAGAAGAAGAAAAACCCACTTCTATATTGTTACCGAAATTATGTTGGAAAAATTGTGAGTACCTCATATTTAAACACTTTAAAAAAAATAATGATAACATTAAATATGTAGTGGTAGACTACGTTTTTTTTTGTTTAGTATCCAGTGGTAGTTTAAATAAATGTCAATAATTTATAAAAGATAGCTTGCTCTATTAGGCAAAATCGACATTTTTTTTAGTCTAAGCCAAAGAAGAAGAAATTTCTCGACTCCTTTATACTGTACATTCTTTATTTTATTCTACTTATAATATGACAATCATAACATTACATCAAGTATGAAACAAAGTCGCTTTCATTTGTCTGTCCCTATGTATACTTACATCTTTAAAACTACGCAACTTATTTTCATGCAGTTTTTTATCAGATAGAGTGATTCAAAAGGAAGGTTTAAGTGCATGGTGAAGGTTTACGTAAAGCAGCGGTTCGCGGCTAGTTATATATAAAATTAATCGCTAAAGCTCTTATTAAAATCTAAATAACTCTATGTTACAGCGGACCTTAAAATTCTTACCCAAACTATGTTCAATATAAACATCAATGTTGGGTTTTCATTTCAAGAGAACAGAAGTGAATATTTCGTTCATAACATTCTTTTCATTGCTGATACATCTTGTCCGAAGTTATATGACATGTTGGTAAAAGTAAGTATCCGCTTGACACGGAAAATTTTGAGTACCTACCCTACTTGCTTTTTAGCAGACTTGAAATAAATACCACCGGTTCGGGAACTAAACCGGCGAGAAGAACCGGCGTAAGAAACTCGCACTCTCATTTTTTACCAAAAAAAGGGGAAAAAAGTCATCAATATTATCTTAGGACTATTAAAAGTCATACTTTGAGTGAAAATAAATATTTGTTTTGGATATCTTTAAACGTGTTTTTCAAACGAATCAAAATATTATTGAATTGTATTCGTAAATAGATATAATCTTGTTTCAGGCGAGTGATCAAGGCTATTTCAAATCCCCATACCGATGGTTGCTTCTGGATTTGGAAAACGAATCAAAAATGCAATACTTAAATGAATTAGATATTCCGATTAATAGTGACGTTGTTGTAGCAAAGATGATTGGCCCATATCGGTTTTTATTGATTGAAGGTATTTGAATAAACATTTTCTGAAAATTGTATGTGATGTGTAAGGGAGAAAAGGCATCGCCTGATTAGGTGCAAACACCCTGCGTCGCGAATGTGCTTTGGCCTTAAGATAAAAGCAAGGAGGAATGATTTACAAAGAAACAGAATAGTATAACACAATGTGGAAAAGGAATTCCTTCCACTTACCAAATAAAATTTCTTTAGCGAGATACTTTTAATTTTGGCCTGTTGTAAAGTTTAGTTTGAAATGTAGTAATGGATGTTTTAAAATAATTTTTCAGTAATACTCTTAATTCGTAACGTCCAAATTTAAAACATTACATAAATTGAAACGTAATAAATATTAATGCTTTTACACTTTTAGCCTACAAAATATCAGAGAGATCAAACGTAATTTTTTCTAATAGAGCAACGTGGCGCGGTTCCAAAATAAAAATTGGAGATAATTTAAATAATTCATTTGAAAGTGAGAATGAACTTATGGCAGTCGAAAATAGCACGAATGTTATGACAAATATAAAGGGTGTCCTGGAGTTGTACAGTCAAGAAAAAGTCATATCTCGTAAGAGAAGGAATATGCAGAAACATCCTCTAACTATGGTTAATGTTATAACGGACAGCAATGAAACTAGAAAACATTTGGATGATAGATTGTAAGTTAAGTTTTTATTTATTTGTAAGATAAAGAAAATCAGTGCTCTATTTTGTATTTGAAAAAAGACACATTTCAATAAACTTTTTCCAGATATCTGCATCAAGATTCAATAACAAAGATGAGTTATATGGTAGTTAAGATTTGCTTCGAAATGCTGAACGCTACAGAGCGGTTATTGTTCACCCATACATGGGGGTATAAGGATAAGAATGGTAACTGGCAGGGCATCGTTGATCATCTGCTTAAGAAGGAAGCTGATTTAGGTAGAATTAAAAATAAAAACATAATATTTCTTCTATTTTTAATGACACGTTTTTCTGTTAACTGATTTGAAATATAAAACGTTTATAGTTATAACGTCGCCAATTATACTTGTTCCCCCAAAACACAATTTCAATTTCATTCATATACCTTTAATTAAAAAAAGAAATGCACATAATGTATCAAGATGAGCAGGACATATAATTGGTTTTTAATAATTTGTCTGTACATCCAACAAAGTCGTTGACTGGTTACGATAATAGCCCCTCCAATTTTTTTTAAATTCTTTAATATAACTGTATCTAATTCTCGTATACCAGGTACCCTTACAATTTTTACCCAAGAACGAATGATGGTGATAGACTACATAGCAATGGTTGGTTCGACGGCAGTGCGTTTCGTCTTCCGAGAACCACCCTTAGCCCTTTTGCAGAATATCTTTACACTTCCATTCACGGGCGCAGTTTGGGTTGCCATAATCGTATGTGTATTGAGCTGTGCTCTCTTCCTGTATATCACGTCGAAGTGGGAAGCTACTGTAGGAATGGTAAGTTTTACTCGTACATAATATTGTGCGTAATTAACTTCCAAACTGTAAAACATTAGGTTTTTCACAGTTTTCAATGTTCATATTACATATTTTGAATTCTCTTTTTTTGAGTCTCACAAGGACCGTGTTACCTTATTCGTGCCTATAGCACTACATATAGACATATCCTTCTAAGACATAATTAACTATAGTACACGTCATTTATGTTTAGCGCTGGACGAGAATAGCTGCGCATCGGTAGAATCGCGCTCGTAATTTAGGTATTGGTGCGAGAAAGACAACACGACTGGGACAACCAATCAACGCGCGCCGCGCCGTTACCTCGATACCTTATTTTTGACTTCTGCGCAGGTTTATTCAGCGCTAAAGATTCGTGACGCGTACTAAACCTACTAGTTTTAGCTACTATATTAAATGCTATTTGTAACAGCATCCAATGCAGCTAAATGGCTCATGGGCTGACGTATTGATACTAATCATCGGAGCTGTTCTGCAACAAGGGTGCACTTTGGAGCCGAGATACGCGGCAGGTTAGAAATTTGCCGATTGTTATGTATACTCAAGTTATTCGAAATTCAGAACGTTTACCCTTGTTCACTGTTAAATTTCGCTCAATATATTTTCTATGCTAAACGACTTTTTAAAAAACTTTTCTTTTATGTTTATTAATTATTTACTGTTTGACTAACATTTAAGCGGATTACTACTTATTTTATTAGGTAGGTACGTATATCATCATAGTACCCTGATTTACTGCAAAGCATTATAGCTGCTCGTATTCTTTTAGGTAGATGCGTGACACTACTCCTTTTCATTGCTTTGACGATCCTGTACTCGGCATACTGCGCTAACATAGTCGTTTTACTGCGAGCTCCAAGCTCTTCTGTCCGGAGCCTTCCTGATCTGTTAAACTCACCTTTGAAACTCGGCGCTAGCGACTTTGAATATAACCGATATTTTTTTAAGGTTAGTCAATGTTATTTATTTTGATATTGTATTAATAATAATATTTATGTGATTAAAAGTTGAAGGTCGAGATTTTTAAGATACTTAGATAATTGTGAATTTCTATAAAGTCTAAAATAGAATAGGCAATTAAATTATCGATTATCCTGTAAGAGCTAGTTTTAAAGATTATTATCCTTTAGGCTATACCTAACATTCATTTGATTCTTAGAAAATAATACAAATGACAAAAGCATATACCACACTTGCGTCAATAAAATTCATTGTTGACTCAATAAAAATCCATTTTCCTTATTCAATTTTATAAAAGAAAAGAGAAGTTAGTATTATCCAATCAATACCAATATGTAAAGCTTTCTGATAAGTTATTACCTAAGTATAGGTAACATAAAAATGAATCGCTAAATGCTTACAGCTTAATCGGTTTCAATGATCATTCTTCAACAATACTTCTTGAACTGCAAGAAGGGTTCTTAATAAACGAAAAGAGGGTAGGTGAACGTGAACGAAGTTGCATGTTATCAAGTAGTTATAAATAAAATTAAAATATTAAACCTATAGTATACAAAGTTTAAGACTTCTAAACCTTACTAATATAATAACTACCAAGGTCGATATTTCGTTCCGAAAATAGATAACTTATCTCTTCTTCTAACTTGCTCACAGAAACTGAACGACCCAATCAGAAAATCAATCTATGATAAGAAAATCGCACCCAAGGGTAAGAAACCGAACTTTTACAGCATGAAAGAAGGGGTGGAGAAAATAAGAAAGGTTAGTTATACAATATTTAATATTGTCATTAATAAAAATACAAGACAGCTTCTTAAGAAAAGCGTTAAAAAGCAAAAAATAAATTGCTTTCATTTCGTATTATACAGAAATGATTTAATAGTTATTTTATAATTCTAAAATAGTTTAAAAAATACGCATCGTTGTGCATATTCAGATTAAGACTAATAAAAATAAAAAATATTATCTCTTAAGATGTATATTTTAATCAGTAAAATTTTTAGGGTCTCTTCGCATTTCATATGGAACTAAACCCCGGATACAGGCTCATACAAGAAACCTACCAAGAAGATGAGAAATGCGATCTGGTAGAAATTGACTACATAAACGAAATCGATCCCTGGGTACCTGGACAAAAGCGCTCTCCTTACAAGGATCTATTTAAAATAAAGTTCGTATCAGTTGCTAAAATCTTATATCATGTTATTTCGTAATAACGTGGAAACAATGATACATATGATATAGAAAGTGTTTATAGTCGAATAAAAGCATTCGTATAGACGTATCTAGAGTGCGCTATATGCCTTTCAGGGTTTTGTTCGTTCTTCCTTTTAAATAAATTTTGACTAAGAAATTTCTAAGGCCCATAGCTGCATTAAAATAAATAATGAATTAATGAATATGCTTAGAGCTTCAGGCGGAATTAAAAATAGTAATTTTTATAATAATTCCAGCTTTATAAAGATCCGCGAAACTGGCATCCAAGCGAACATCCACCACCGCCTGCATGTTGGCAAACCTCGCTGCTCCGGCTCCATATCAGCATTCAGCAGTGTTGGTATCACTGATATGTACCCAGCTATCATAGCTACGGTGTATGGCATGCTGTTAGCACCGGCAGTTCTTTTGATGGAGATCATGTATAAGCGAGTGTAAGTAAGCTATCAAGTTAATTATATTAAATAGTTAATGACGTTTATCTAGCGACGATTTATCTTTGCTGTTCTCAGCGTAGAGAATAGTTTGAGTAATTTTAAAACATTAAAAAACGAGAGCTTATTTATATCAATCAGTTTTACAATATGAGTATATCGGACGCGTCCCTTTTTAAGACATGATTTTGATTATTTTATCTACAAATGTTAAAGTTTCAAATAAACAAAGGTTTGATAACATTCTTTTACTAAACCAGTTACCTATCCTACAATGAAAGGTTTCTTAATTCAGAAGTTTTTCTATTTATGCCTGTTGGCTGTATCTATACCTATTTTTTTCAGAATTGTTATCAGACAGAAGAATACAATGAGAGGCAACTTGTCATAAGAAATTGAAACCACAAATATTATTTCAAGCACGCAATCTTACATTTAGTTTTATGAACAGAATGTACTTAAATGTAGTAACGTTTAAATGCTAGCCGCTTAACTAAATATATAAACTATTAAAACCAATGCCATTCTATTATTAAAATAATAATTACGAATATCACTTAGATACCACTGTTAAAGACTACAAGACTTCATTCTTTTGTTTTTCTGTTTCCAAGAGGAGCGGGGTTAAGACAATAGTCTACAGCATAAGTTCTCGAAATTTTCGATACTTGTGTGCTTTAATCGGAACTGTTTGATTAATAAATAAAATAGCATTAAGCGTCTAACGTAATCAATAATTGCCTATAATTTCGGTGAAAACGTTTGCGTTTGAAGACTATGAATATACAATATACTAAGAATGTTATATTATAAGAGCAGAATAGGTGACTTAGAAAATAGTATTATTTTTAAATTCATGATTCCCTAGATTCCCTAGATGATTAAGTCTAGAAGTAGTCCCTTCTAAAATTAACTTCACTAATTGCAAGACCGTCAAAATAACAGTTTGAAGTGAGGGTAACTCGAAACATTGTTTTGTTTAATTTTATTGGTTGGAAAATAAGAAAGCAGCCAGACAAACTTCGTAAGGCAAATAAAATGGAAACAAAGCAGTATCCTAAATGATAAAATATTAACCAAGTACCGAATAAACACAGTTCGAACAATTTACCGAGGTTTCCTTACTAATAAATTAACGATAATTTCACCAAACGCAAGCATTGATATAATAAAGGGGTCGACAGTACTCATTATCAAAGCAAATATTAATTGTTCCCAGTTTTACTTTAAGTCAGTCGGTTCCACGTCATGCCGAAAAACTAGAAAACATTTAGAATGAATCTTTTCATATTGTGGGTAATTTTGATACAAAACACTGTGTATGGTAGAGACGCAGTTATTTTAAATTTTATAAAACAATACATACTAAATGAACGGATGCCAACGATGGTCGTTTGTAATTTATGTTGGGGTAAAAGTAAGTAATACATACATACATATACAATAAGTGTCTAAATGTATAATTCTTAACATTCTACTTTTTCTATTTCGTAACTCACAGCAACACAAATAAAATTATTTCGAGAGCTTGCTGAATACAATGTAAGAGTGTCATCATTTATAAGACAGGATAAAGAGAAACTTCAGGACCAAAACTTATTATTTTTGATTGATTTAAACTGCCCCGACGCTGGAACTGCATTCAACGTAAGAATCTAATACTTTTAATTGATAATTTAATTACATTTAAGTAACTGTAGAAATAAAAAAAATATATATTCAGTCCTCAAGCCTCCTTCGATCTCCTTATCGATGGCTGGTGATATACGATGCGAATTGGACAAAGGAATATCAAGTCTCTTTCAAATTTTTATGGAAACTACCACTTTTGGCCGATAGTGATTTTGTCGTTGCAGAACGTAAGGGACATACATTAATTTTGAGCGAATGTAAGTACTGCCTTAATGTATATAGTCATAAACCCAATAATTTGATGAAAAAAGTATCTATACAACCTAAATATACCTAAAAATTATGTTACAGTGCATAAACCATCACCTTCAGGTCCTACGTACTCTAACCCTAGGGGGTTCTACAATGGAACCTATGTAGACCACAGACCACGTAGAGAACTGTATTGGAGACGCAAAGACGTCATGGGACATCCTTTGATCATGTCAAATGTTGTGCAAGACAGTAACACGACGCTATACCATTTACCGAGGGAAGATAGGCTGTGAGATAGAAAATACTTTCAATCGAATTTTTTAAGCGCCTTTTTTCATTAAGAATGATGTCCAATAGAAACTATATTCCTGAGATACATTTTAATATGTAACGTCTCATAAGAATATTTTTCATGAACACTTGTAACAGATTATTTGTATATAGTTTTGTGCTGATTAAATATTATAACACCTACATTATAAACACGACAGTATGCATTTACCAACATTTAACTTTCTATTTCTGTATCCAATTGTAACAAACTTTTTTAGCAAATTACACCACGACCCAATAACAAAACTGTGCTGGATACACGTAAAAACCGCATTTAGTATGTTAAATGCGACCCCTCGCTACGTGTTTAGCCACAGATGGGGATACATTAAAGATGGACAGTGGTCGGGCATGATAAACGACTTAAGAACTGGAAAAGCTGATATAGGCGAGTGTTATTAAGTCTCTCGGGTTGTGTAGCTTAAGGAAAAAACGAAATCCAAAGAAGATCTCGTAATTTGTCTAGAGAATCACTATAAGTTCAGGGGAAGTACCTACTCTAAAATTACATATTTGTGGGCTCTAGAGATTGGAGTTTTCGAGACGTAAAGTTTAGAACTGTCATAAAAATACAGATTTAATTTACAGGTACAAACTGCGTACCAAATTCACGGCGTCTAGAATTCGTTGTATTCACAGACTCGATTGGACAATTTGAGGTGAAATTTATTTTCAGACAACCACCCTTGTCCTTCGTAGCCAATATATTTTCCCTCCCTTTCTCAACGTCTGTGTGGATCGCTATCGCTCTATCTATGATCCTTTCGACCGCTACTATCTATTTGGCTAGCAAATGGGAGATAAAAAGATTGGGCTATGTAAGTGATGGTACTTTAGTTTTTACTGAATTTTATTCATGCAAACTAAAAATATAATTTTATCGTATGTTTTCGCTCCCCACCACTACTAATGCGCTGAATTCTGAATCGCGTTTATATTTATTAGAGACTATTCATTAAGGTTTCGACATCGAAGCATTGAGGCCGTGATTCGACTGGTCGAAAAAACTTAGGTACTTTAGTAGGTACAGTAAAAATTTCAAACTTTGTGAGTCTCGAAGAAATATCATAAGCGCGATTCAGAGCGCATTAGCAACTTTCACTGCATTTTGAGATTGGTTACAGAAACCAAGTCAGCTGGATGGGACCGTAACAGATGCATTACTGCTAACAATGAGTGCTATGAGCCAGCAGGGATGCTCAAAAGAACCAAGAGGTTTATCAGGTCGAACTAAAAGTTACTTTATTGATAAGACCATAGAGATTTTTATTCTGAACTGGATAGAGACAAACTCTGTCTCTTTCCCTCTGTACATAGATATTGTAGTCTTCCTTACATTATGTATGTTACATATGGAATATAAATTAATATATGGAATTAAACATATTGCTTTAATAGATGGACAAATTTAGTCTGAATTTGAATATTTTAAATAAGATTTTGAAAAGTTGTTATACCATAACTTATGATAGTATTTTCCAAGCTTTCATAGGGAATGATTTAGTTCCAAAATGTAAATTAAATAAATTTTCTATATAATGATAATATTTTATAGGTCGCATAATGCTGTGGGTGGTTTTTGCTGCACTAATGGCATTGTATGCAGCATACTCAGCCCACATTGTGGTGCTACTTCAAGCTCCATCCCATTCCATTAAAACTTTGGATCAATTAGAACAGTCCGGAATGACCTTTGGGGCTATTGATACTGATTATAACCGATTTGTATTCAGGGTATAGAAATGTTTGATATTAATTAAAATTTGATTATTTCTATAATTAATTTAATCTTAATACATTATTTTTTCTAATCTGTCTGTAAAAATCTCTTAGACTGATATTCGTCTAAACTCTAAAACTATTAATGATTACAGATGTTCAAAGATCCTGTGAGAACATCAATATTTAATAAAATTGAACCTGCCAAGGCAAAACCACATTATTACAATCTTGATAAAGGTGTTGAAATGTTAAGAAATGTAAGAATTATTTATCCAATTATTTTTAACATATTATTTCTAAGATTGGAGAAAATAGTAAATGACTAATCCGTCGAATAGAAAAAAAGAAATAAAAACAAAATAAACTAACCTAGCAATTTGATTTCAGGGCCTTTTTGCATTCCATTCTATCCTTGAACCGGTATATCGGCGTGCCGAAGAAACATTCTTAGAGATTGAAAAGTGCGATTTTATGGAAATTGATTACATGAATGCAAGACATCCTTTTGTTCCCATATATAAGCATTCGCCTTATCTAGAACTACTTCGGGTTGCGTATGTTTTTCTTTCTTATTTGTTTCAGCTACTGTCCAGTGTTCATTATAATTTATATCAAATATTCAAGCCGCGAGATAAAGATAAATCTTAAAACGATGAACGAATTACAACATCGAACAATCTTTGAATTTGAGATTTTGGCGCCATTATTTTTTTAATGTCACTTTGCTTGGCCTATAGAGGTCCTGGATACAAACATATTTGGCAAAACCTGAAATAAAAAAAACTATTATAATTGAATTTATATGATTTTAGTTTGAAACGTATAAGAGAGTCTGGGATACAGTCTGCATTACATCATCGTTATCAAGTTCCAAAGCCGAAGTGCGCAAATAAAATATCATCGTTCAGTAGCGTTGGGCTGCTTAATTTACGACCGGTTTTGTATTTCATGCTATATGGTATAACTTTATCGATTGTTATTGCTGGTTTTGAAAATATTATTTTTAAAACGTAAGTTTTATCACAGTCATGAAACAAATAATAAAAAAAGACTACAGTATACTCAGAAGAACCTTTTTGTTTTACAGAGTATTGTGGAGAAATAAAAACATAGTAAAAAGAAATATTTAGGTCATTTTAGATGACCCAAAATCAATGATTAACTTTGTGCGTATTACTAATTATTAGACTTTAATAAAAAAATTTACTTTCTTTAAGATTATAGAAATAAATAGAAAAGATACCTATTTTTATCGACTTTTATTTTTCCTAACTTTAATAAGCTTATTTAATCCAAAATATATGCGCAGCATGTGCGTATAATAGCTGATTTTTTTATAAATCTAATAAAAGGCAAAATACTTGATAGATATATTTTATTAATAATGAACAGTTATGCAAAATTCGAAAGTATGGATTGGAGGATGTCACAAAATTATATTTGTTTTAAGAGAAAATATGTTTCGGCATCTTGCTTCGTTTTTTTACTATTTCCTTTTGAGAGCGCAATGTTGTAGCCTTTCTTGGAGCTTCTCCTTTTCGATGTCTAACAGATCTCTTCCCACCTAAAGCTTTAGGGCTTGATGGTAATTTTTTAATAAATGGATGCACATCTTTACTTGAAGATTTAGCTCCATATTTGGGGCCTGGGTAACTTCTTGCTTGTATTTTTGGAATGGGTAAAGGCTGTATAGTATTCTTTCTTTTAGTTTTAATAGGCATTTCCGAATGAAATGGATCGTCCAGGTTTCCAACTGTTTGCTTTGCGGACGATTTTTTTGCGTTCTGTTGTTTTGATTCTGCATTCAACATACCACCAGATAAATTTGCAACCATTACTCTAAGCTCAGTCAAAGTGTGACCATGAAAGTTTACATCATCTTGCAGTTTGTCCAACTTCTTTTCGAAATGTTTAAAGGAAGACATTATTCGTTGAAGTGTATCTATAGGCCGTGTGCGTTGTAGCGACATTTTGCTTTATGACTAATTTTACTATTAGAACACGAGCAATTTCAAATTTGGTCTTTGAGAAAATAAAATTAAAAATCTATCATATTTTTTTCAGGCATTTTTTAATTTTGATTAATTTTGTGTCACTAGTTATTTTTCTTTAATTCATTTTGTAATCTGCCAGTAATTTATAGAAGAATAATATTATTCCTTTTTACAAAAATACATGAATAAAAATACTTATTATCATTATTTTGATAAAGGCAACATTTTGTTCGGAATTGTCAAATCACAAATCAAACTTCTGCCATAGCTGAAGAAAAAAAAAATCAAACTTCAAACTATTCATTTTGCAGCGTCAACTTCAAACGTCAAGTTTACGACAACATGGGTGATTCGGTTGTTGCTGGCGTAGAAAATATTAATATAAACGAAAAGGCACGATATTAAACTTATTTTTTAATTATATATAGTGGTTTTCGCTATTTGAAATTGAGTGATGATAAAGTTAATAAGTATACGTAGAGCCTCCGTGGTCCGCTTCAAAGAAGGCTACGCCACATGGGTTCGTAGGCTTTAGACACAAATAATATGTGAAAAAATGTATTTATTCTATTTTCCTCTTATCAGTACTATATAGCGGCATCATTCAATTTAATTGTTCGGAAAGTGTGATTCAGCTCTACATAGTATCCTTTCACTTTGTGTCGTCATCATAATATAACCCTAGAATGCGATTTATTGAGTCAGCGTTTAAATTGACATAAAATTTTATCTAATTAGCACTTTAAAGAATAATCCTAAAAGAATCTTCTTATAACTTCAACTACAAATATATATTAAATAATTAGGTAATTCAATTAATAGTACTACAATATTCCATTACAGTCTAAAGCGAAAGCGATGAAGGAAAAGAAGAAAAAGGAAGAATCTTCAGGCGGCGTATCAGAACTAAATCCATGGCCGGAGTATATTCAGAAACGCATAGACCTCTGGGATAAATACAAGGCTCAATATCAAGAAGAACTTGCTTCAAAGCCCGATGTCAGTGTTGTAGTTACATTGCCTGATGGTAAAACTGTTGAGGCTAAAGCTTGGCGAACCACTCCATATGACGTTGCTAAAGGAATTAGGTAAGCGTTTTTGTTTATATTATAGTTACACATATAAATAGTGTGTTTTAAGTTAATTTTCTATTGTTAATCGTTATTTTTATGTTAAATGATAGCATAATTTTTTTTTTATTGACATTTTTCCATGCTTCATGTGATATTTATGATATTTTGCAAATTCAATGTTATTAGTTACACTTTTTATATAAAAGTCTTATTTCATAATCATGTACGTAAATTCAACATGTCCTGCATGTTCAGCTTTTAATTTTGCTATTTTTCTTAAAAGTAATATTGTTTATCGCTACTTTGCTTACATTCACTGAATGTGTGTGAATAATATCACTGAAAAAATAATATTTTCCACCTCCATTTGCCTCCAAGCGAGTTTTGGAGTGAATTGTAAGTATCTGCAGTGTGACATTCAATTAAAACATTAAAAAAATGCTTAGAGTTTGTAAAAGGTCATTTAATAGGTCAAAAAGTTAAAGTCTGCATTTTTGTTTGGTCATGTTACACTAGAAAATTGAGATTGTATTATTTTTAATACTTTTTTATTGCACAGGTGGAATGATAATGATTGTGATTGGTTGATAGGTAGGTATAAAACTAACATTGGTGTAAAAGTTAAATTTTTGGTGTGCTTATTTTGTAAAGTTCAAGAGTAATTTTTAATGTTCAATAATTTCTTCTAAAGTAAAGGTGAAAAGTTCAAAATCTTAATATATATAAACCTCGTGTCACAATGTTTGTCCTCAATGGACTCCTAAACTACTCAACGTGGAGTAAGTGTGTAGTTTGATACAACTTGAGGGATAGGATAGATTACATCCCGGTATATCCCTGGGGACGGGAACTATGCGAGTAAAACTGCAGGACACAGATAGTTTTAATTATAAAAAAGTGTGTATAGAAGAGCTAATAAAGGTTTTAGTTTTATCCAATTTATAATTATTAAATAGATATCAATGAATGTCATGTTCATGATAAACATTCATAATGTTATGACAAATATTGTTTATGTTAGAGTACAAAGCAATTTGTAGCCGTTATCTTATAGTATTTTTAAGTATAAAGTTAATGATTAATGCGTAGTATTTGAGTAATCTCAGTCAAATCACCGTGTAATAAGTAGGTCAGTCAGTTTATACTTCCTTTTAATTTCACCATAGCATTAACCAATATGGTGTATTCTTGGATGCAGTAATAGGTGTAGAGGGCATCATTAAGAATAATTTTATAACATATTTTCCAAGGTATTTACAGGTGTTAGGGTTTCTTACTATTATATAAAGTTGTTGTAATATCTTGTTACATTTCCATTGCAACCTTATTCTACTTAGAGTTTATAGTTTATATTATAAATAATTAATGTTTAAAAAGTCTATTTCACTATTCATAAATTTTTTGATGAAATACCAAAAGTTTGGTGTAGAAACACATTAAATATTATTATCGTATTACATTAATCTAGGTCAGTTTAACAAAACTTTTCAACAAATTTTTCTGTTTTTAAAATTGTTTACTATATCCCTACCTTTTGAATCATTAGTTTTTCCTTTACGAACATCATTATGGAATATTGTTACAGCACCGGTCTAGCCGACTCAACGATAATCGCCCGAGTGAATGGTGTCCTTTGGGATTTGGACAGGCCTCTAGAAGGTGATTGCAAGCTCGAACTCCTGCGATGGGACAATACAGACGCACAGGCTGTGTTCTGGCACTCGTCAGCTCATATGCTCGGAGAAGCTATGGAAAGGGTGAGTTGTAATTATTGATGTTAATATGAATAATATAAGAAAGCAGCTGCATATCTAAACTATTCATAGTATCTGAGAAAAGTATATTTTTTTTTAATTTACCCATTCATATAAGTTAAGGTAAAAGTTTAACATATTGAAAAAAAAATTAAAAAAATTGATTTTTGTAGGTATATGGTGGATGTCTCTGTTACGGTCCACCAATCGAAGAAGGATTCTACTATGATATGCATTATCCAGAGAAAGGGGTAAGTGGTTAAATAATTTTTATAATCAATTATTTTATTCTATACATATGATTGCATTAAAGAAATGACTAATAGCTATAAGGCCGTTATTTACATGTAGAGTCTGTATTTTAACTTTGTTTTGTTTTTTTTTCACTTATTCAACTTGTGTAATGAAGTATTTTAAATAAAATGAAATAATATTTGTTCTAGATATCATCTACTGATTATCCAGGAGTAGAGAGCTTAGTCAAGAAGATAGCAAAAGAAAAGCAACCATTTGAGCGTCTAGAACTAACTAAAGAGCAGTTGTTGGAAATGTTTGACTATAACCCCTTTAAAGTGAGGATACTGAAAGAGAAGGTTGATACTCCGACTACTACAGTGTATAGGTGTGGTCCTCTCATCGACTTATGTAGGGGACCTCATGTGAGACACACGGGCAAAGTTAAGGCTTTCAAAGTTACTAAGGTGAGTCATTTTTAGTCTTAAAATATTATTACTATCATGAAGAGAGCAAACGTTTATTTTAAATAGCTGGTAACGCTCCCTAGAGCTGTCCGCGCTTCGTGAATGTTGATGGGCGATGACATAAGGGCCACTAACATCAAGTGGCTTGCCTGATTGTTTGCCTCCCTATAAGAAAAAGTAACATACAATAGTACAAAACATTTTAACATTAAATTTTTTGTAGTTGTAAATGGTGCTTCTTGATTTTAGAAAATGACTAGTGATGTTATGATGTTTTTCTCTCGTAGTGAAGCTTTTTCAAAGAATAGTTCGTTTATTTTCATTTTATATCTTTTAAGGGTTATTGCACTTTTGTATATAATTGTGTTTAAATAAAAAAATAGAAATATCTGAGAATGTATCTCGAACATAAACTTAATAAAAACACACATATTGTATTGATATTTGACTGTAAAGAAAATATTAATTCAATGCCAAAGGTGTATTTTACCATAAAGTTGAAATTTTCAAATCTCAAACTGCATCTATAAAAGCTCCATAAATACTTTTAAATGAATTGCGAATAAGTTTATTGGAACATATTTCATCCATTGACAATTTTGTATCTTCCAGAACTCATCTACATACTGGGAGGGTAAGGCCGATGCAGAGTCACTTCAACGCTTGTACGGAGTGTCTTTCCCTGAGCCCAAGCAGTTGAAGGAATGGGAAACTATTCAGGAGGAAGCGGCTAAACGAGACCATAGGAAGATTGGCAGGGTAGGAGTTTTACTTTTAGTTTACTCCGAATACTGGAGAATAATAATAGTGGGGTTTTGTTTGCTACAAGTCAGACATAAATCATGGTCTTTTCCCAGGTCCATTATCAATTTTTTTGTGTGCCTTGTGAAGTATAAGCAGATGTGTTGTATGAAAGAGAAATTATCTATATGACAGTATTTTTTGTTATTTATTTCGACCCACCAACAAAGTCAAAGTCAAAGGTATCTTTATTTAATTAGGCTGCATAAAGTAACACTTTTGAATCGTCATCGTAAATGTTTTGTATTACAAACATTTACGTCACTCTTTTTAAAATATGAACATACAATTGTAAATATAAACAAAAACTCGACTATAATAATATTTATACATGAAAAAGGTCACCGTCAAAATCTTCAAACTTAAAATTAACAAGTAAAAAAACGTACTGTAAACCAGTTCAGGCATAATCAAAAATGTTTTATAACAAATGAAATAATAAACAGTTTTTAAATTATTTGTTTTGTTTTTACAGGAGCAAGAGTTGTTCTTCTTCCATGAGCTGTCGCCTGGCTCGTGTTTCTTCCAGCCCCGTGGTGCGCATATATACAACACCTTAATGCAATTCATTAGAGAACAATACAGGTAATAACTGTTTATTTATTACATGTAAAGTATAGAACCGCAATATGAGAAAGCAAAGTAAAGCCGTTTAAATACAATTACATAGATGGAATATAGATTAAAATTTTCTACATTTATAGGGTAAATATGTTATATAGTAGCAACATTATAACATATATAAAGTTTTGGCTTTGCTTACGGTGGACCGATTATTATTAAGGGACTATCAGTCTATGCGTTATATTATATGTCTATAATGAAAGTACAAAAATTGTTAAAATTAAATAACTAAGCTTTATCATCGTTAGATTATTGTTTCAAATTGATTAATCACCACTCTAAGACAAGTGCATAATAAAGTGATGAATAAATACATATTATTATAAATTTATTTCCAGAGTCCGTGGTTTCCAAGAAGTAGTTACTCCAAACATATACAACGCCAAGCTGTGGCAGACTTCCGGTCACTGGGCCCACTATGCCGAGAATATGTTCGCGTTCGATATAGAGAAGGAAACCTTTGCTTTAAAACCCATGAATTGTCCAGGACATTGGTGAGTTTTTGTTCTAGAAATTTATAAGACTAAAATACTTTATCTTGGGGTTTTCAAACAGTCTGAACAGGAAGAAGTTAAATAAATGTTTGCTTCTTTAGACTGTTTTTAATATTACCAGGGTGGAGACCTTTATAGCTTATACGAGGTTATTCACAATAAGTCGCTATTGAAAGAAAAGTAATTATTACCAATTACTGTCAAATATGTAACTTTACTTTTGATATTTAATAATGTTAATTAAATGTCTAAGTCCAAAGTATATACATATAAGTAGTGTAATGTTCGAAGTGCGCGTCCTACGAAATGCACTTGGCCAATCTTATGACCGCTCGACATACATGTGGTCAATTTTTATGGTATAATTAAAATGTATTGTTAATCAGTAATCTATATAAATGCTATAAAAATGTCCCGTAGCCTGATGTTCGACGTGCGCGTCCGCTCGTGGCGCGAGCTGCCGCTGCGGCTGGCGGACTTCGGCGTGCTGCACCGCAACGAGCTGAGCGGCGCGCTCGCCGGCCTCCCGCGCGCGAGGCGCTTCC
>DWAJ01001373.1:0-22813 GCA_018238005.1 Eurema mandarina | reverse complement strand
GTGCAAGATAAAGTTATCATTGCCCTCATATCAATGTTCTCGTCTCGTGGTTGGCGACTTTCAAAACAGCATTGACGATTACTAGTGTTGACGGCAAATAACAACATATTGTACCCGCTTAGCGGTGCGTCTATTTATCTATCTGTATGACTTTCATGTACCGCAACCGCTACTACCGATAATTTGAAAAATCGTTGCAAGTTATTTTAAAAATATGTTACGAATATGCGTTAACCTAAACTTACCTACTGACATCCACCATCGAGAGCACGACGCTCTTTATGTAAGTTTCTTAAAATTGGTTACACTTTTAAAGCTCAGTTTGTCAGGCAATTAACAGATCCTGACGACGTCACTTCAATGTTAACCTGCATGTCTCTTTTTCCTATAGAACGCATGAACATATTGGTGCAAAGTTTCTAAAAGACTTGTGTGCATTTCCTGTCTTTTAGTTATAAAAGTTGTATGTCAAAAGATATTGTGAAGCTATCCTTGATTCGATAACGTTTAGAATTTTATATTAAAACTCATCTTGTTGCTTAATTATATATTTTTTTAGTATCTATTTGTATTCATTTCTCATTTCCTAGTATTCATTAAAAACCTATCAACATACTAAATTAAAACGACTTATTCTTAAGTAGGTGTAGATAAATTCAAATATAGTCTATGCAAAGAATTTATATTAATAAAAAATATGGGCAGTTTATGTTTAAAGATACTTGCGGCCATTGTTCAAGTATTATGACCGAGCGAATCGATAGGAAAACAATAAAAGGGTGACTGTAAACTGTTCATCATTTTATCAGTTCTATTTCAAATATTTTGGTTAAAATTAAACTACTTGCATTTTTATATTTATGTTTAATCATATATCAACCTTAAGATGAGGAAGATATATAAATAAATATGAGATATTACGAAAACTTGAGTTACAAATTCTAATTCCACTATAAGAAAAAAATAGTATCGTTAAATTTGTTATTCACGACTACAAAGTCTTAAATAAAAAACGAAAAAGTCATGACAATAAATCTTGTAGATAATCGTCGTACTATTTAACATGAAAATATAATAAAAAGTGACAACTGCTTACTGTATTGTATTACTTTTAATGTTTGGCTTCTATATTTTTCCTGTTTTATACATTAAAGTTTTCAAAATTAAGAGCTTTGTCTATGATATAAAAAAACAGCTATCGATATTTTTACATGGTGATCCTGTTTTTAAATTATGGATATAAATACAAAGTTTGATATCTATTAATATAAATTTAAAAGAGTAACAAAAGTTTATAGTGAATTTTATAGCTTTTGTTTTTACTAAACACTATTTAATATATAGTGTTTATAAAAGAATATCAGGTTAAAATTATAAAAAAACCCCATTGGATTTTTCAATTTACTGTCGAAGGCGCCGAAAAAAATATTTTAAGTTAATTTATAATATTCAAACCAGCCATAACTCTATAATTTTGTGGTAGTGTAGTAAATAGATGTGGTAATTTTATGTAACACAATTACTTTTAAAACATTTTATTTTGTTTTAGTCAATCAGGTAAGTACAAACACTGCACCTATGTACAACTAGCATGTTTATTGTTTAGCCTAACCGTATATTGTGTAAACAGAACACTAAATGTAAGCAAAATAAAGCAGTCTCTCAGTAGCTTTGGCTAGTTAACAAGAAAATTATTATATACATATTTATGCAACACTTTTAATCGTTTCACTTTTATGATATTAAAATTAATGTACACTGGTATTACAAATCATTTCAAAATAAAGACTTGAGATTAGTATTTATGTTAAAGTTGTGTATAAAACACTCAACTCTTGCACATTCTTGCGGCAATAATATATAATTGAAGAATCAGAAACTTTCTTCAGAACCGGCGAAACTAAACTGAAATGTATTAATTTAAATTAAATGAGTTTCACTTATTCTTTGTTAGAATGATAGACTAATTGACGTATTTACATAAATATTCAGAGTCGTATATTATAAGCATGAAATTTAAAAAGTTGATTCTTGTTGCTGCGCAAATATTCTACATCTGGATATTGTTTGCTTTCGTAAAAAGAGAAACGCGCGACTTTAATAATTTGCTTATACAAATACAATATTTTTTGCATAAGGCTGGGTCCGGTTCCTGCGATGAGTGACTCTGTGTCTGTGGACTGTTGGGTGTGGAGTGAAAACGATTGACACGGTCCACAAGTTGCGTGATATCTGCGTCTTACACCTGCCCGTTAATGTTTCTTTTAGACCAGTAAAACGTTTACATCACAACTCTCAAGTTTCATTTCTACGTGATTCTACGTATGCAAATGTCAAGGCTTAGCAATAACACCCGAACGATCATTAACATTCGTGCCACCGATTCATAGCTGTTTCGATAACATTATCTGTCTCAACCGATTTAATAGAATTAATTAATCGACGAAGCGTTCTGTTAACATTAACGTTGGCGCGTTAAACAAACAATTTCATTGTAAGTACCATTGTCTTGTCATTGTTCGGATGAGGATTGTTATAGAAAAATTCTCGGATCGACGAGTGATGTCACGCTCGATGGATTTACCTGAATCCTGCGCATTCTGCAGGTGGTGGATGTGGTGCAGATGGGCATAGTAGTGGTGGTGGTGGAGGATGCACTCCAGGTCGGTGCAGTTCAACATTGTCACGGGGCGCCGCGCCGGCTCCACCCGCAGCCGTCTCACTCGCGCACGCTGCACACTTTCACAAAACTATTCCACGGGCACTCTATACGTTTCGCTGTCACATCACGTTATCTCCTTGGTCACTAATACGGGACTAGCGAACATGGGATCGGGTCTAAGACGGCGCCTCACCGTCTGTTACATTAGCGACGATAAAACTATCGGCGTACACACTTTTTGTTTATATTCTGTGGGCGATTACACATTCCTGGAATGGATGAGAGGGACCATCACTGATTATGATTGCGCGCGGCAATCGGAACAGCGGATAGCGTCAATGATACGAGCAAAAGCGAAAAGTACGAATGCACGAGCCGAGTCAAATGCAGTAGGTGCGTGCGGCATGCGCACAACAGCCGTGGCGCGCGAGTGTACACTGAGCTGAGCGCGGCCCGCGGCGGCTTCCACCTCTCCTGAGCTCCCGGCCTCGGCGCAGCCCGCACTTGTGGACTCTTGCCGATCGCCTATCATGTCGAGCCACCTATTGCCCCGCAGAGGATAATATGCCGTTCAATGCCCGACACTCATTATCGTCTCTACATGGAAGTAGCTCGCTTGGCACACGCTTCCTAATCAGCTTGCCCTACAAATATCATAATGTGACAACAAATTCTTGTGGGTCACATTATCACGGATGCATAATTCTAAATATATTGTCAAAAATATATTATAATCGCTCATCATAAAGTTATCATTGTTTAAAAGTGTATTTGTGCATTGCGGAAAAAGGGAAAAATTAATAATGAAGTATCCGCGCGGACACCAAGGTCGAGGGACCTGCTCGCCGTGAGTGCCTGACGAACTTTCGAGCCGCGCATGTGAACACTTTACATCGTTTATATATTATACGAGTAGACAGCTGGGCTTAGTCAATGTGCTGCCAAGCTGATGTGCTGAGCTGCATTATAATCCGATCAATTCAGGATCGCAGTATATGTGAAAATAACTATCTACATACCCATCGATCTCAATAATACTTAAGAACCTATTTTAAAGTATTATTTTGAAATATTTAATTTACTATCTTACACATTTTTAATGAGCAGCATTTCTCTGTAATTTGTTTTTGTTGATACTATTATGAAATGAATAATGTAGTGAATGATGTAGATATTTAGTTTTATCGCATATTATATTCCGTTGACCTCAGATATTCCGATGTCGCTCTACGTTTGTGCCGCCGGGACCTTACAGAGGTCCTTTGTTTTTATTAACATCATTACCTTTTGATATTGACGGAAATACTGTTTTTACATAATAATTACATACAAGATCTTGAAATAGAAATCTAAAACAATTGCAAAACAAGTTAAGATGATATCATTTATAGGGAAAACTAACGAAAAACAAGTTACCATCTTGTTTAATATGGTTTGTCTTGCCTTAGACTTTAGAGAATTATGTTAGAACGGCAGAGGTATTAAACCGTCGATACGTTTGTTTATAAGGCTAGTGAGTGTGGCCCTTGCACAAATATTCTAGGGAAGTATGAGGTTTCCGTTACCTACTGCCGTTACACGTGCAAGTAGCTTGCTTTTTATATTACTTTGCAATATACGATTTATTAAAAGATAAGTTATTGGTTTGAAAAACTAAAAGCAAATGTAAAGTTTTTTACTGATATTGTAACACTATAATACACACAGAGGTGTGTGAGGCTTTGAGTGTGTTGAATAATGAATTCTTGAATTATTTTTATTTGAGAGCGCTTTTTAGTAACGTTATTAAAACATTTTTTATTGGACTAACACTTTTGCATGTCATCTGCTCGTAGATATAATAAGGAAATTTATGGTTATAGCATTAAAAATACCTTACTAAGGTTTATCAATTTAGTTCCATAGTCTGTATTTGCAGCATTCATCACCGTTTAATTTTAGCTCCGACCCGCACTTAAATCCCCTTAAGTAGTTAATGTAACGAGGGGACGTCATCGTCGGCTATAATTTTAGCATTCACTTGATATACGAGTAGAAGGATAAACTCACACTAAATACTACAAGTACGTTTAGTATTAATAAGTTAGGTAGGTATATAAAAGAGACAAATCACTGATGTTACTCTAACAATATAATATAAACTTTATTTTTAATGTTATTGTATATTGACTTACTTTTATAATTTTAAACTTTAATTAATCGTTTATTTCTCACATATTTAAGTACTGTTATATTAAGCAAATATAAATTAATTGATTGTTTAGAAGTTGTCTTATTTTGCGGTGAAAGTAAAGACTATTCTATAATATAATTCTTCAGTTTCGTTTAAGCCTTGAATCTGTAGTTTTAATAATATGTGAGTGTGACACATTGTACTTCACAAATGAATTTATCGCCTGCATCGCACAAGCAACATCTCTTTGGGTTTACAAATTTTAACCACATATTAAAAAACTACTTCGCGTATTTGCTGATTACATATTTGTTTTAGAAGCTTTCCAAGTATTATCTGTTTACAGATATAAGATTTCTAAGAATTATTTCTAATTTTGACAAATGTGAATTACTAGAATTAAAAACATAACAGATGATCATCCGCGTATGCATCAGAGTAGCTATATAGCTGAATAATTAGTATGTTTTAGTTAATTTATCATATATAGTATTAATATACCTATATTTAGGTGATTCCGGAATAAAGGTTCTTTAACTACACTATTAACTCACAATAAGATAACACGCTACGTTGTTGTGTATTGGAATTGCGTGTATTAAACAAAGCCACTATTAATTATACCGATGACGTTGAGATAAATTATTCAAGGAAGTAAAACGCTTATTTTATTGTTCGTTTAATATTGGTCTTAATTTCCACTGTTTAGAAATTATTTAAAGATAAATAAATTTAAAAACTAAGTAATTTGACAATCATGCACAGCTTGCAATTTTTAACCGACTTCAAAAAAGGAGGAGGTTCTCAATTCGTCTGTATGTATAATTTTTTTTTATGTATGCTCACCGATAACTCCGTCGCTTATGAACCGATTTTGATGATTCTTTTTTTGTTGGAAAGAAGATGTCTCCGAGGTGGTCCCATTTTAAGGAAGTCAGGATCTGATGATGGTAAACCAGAGAAATCGAGGGGAACTTTCAAAAATTGTATGGGCGACTAGTGCGTTTATACGTTTTTCAATAAGTATCTTATGTAAACACTTTAATTTTAATAGTCTGGAGTAGGTCTGATGATGGAGCCAAGGTACAGTCGAGGGAAGTCCTCA
Source organism: Eurema mandarina (assembly GCA_018238005.1). Taxonomy (NCBI): domain Eukaryota; kingdom Metazoa; phylum Arthropoda; class Insecta; order Lepidoptera; family Pieridae; genus Eurema; species Eurema mandarina. The sequence continues at coordinate 16,873 of DWAJ01001373.1, read as the reverse complement.
ATGATTTACAGTAGCTACCTTGTATTTGGGCTTGATTATTTTGTATTGATGAAAGCTTTGCACCCGTATGAGTTATAATGAAGGTTTGCAGTAAATCTGATGATGGAGACCAGAGACAGTTGAGGGAATTCCTCAACAAATTACAGCATTTAATAAAGGACAACCACTTTTCGACTCAAGTAACCGGCGTTTCTTCATTCGAGAAGCATCATTGATCGGTCCACCACTTAAAATTGTGAAATAAAACAATTTTTAACCAAAAATAAACCGACTTCAAACTAAAAAGAATTGAATCATTTCTATATACTAAATGAAAATGCGTATTACTTTGTGGGAAGCAAATTTATTTTTTGCCTTTTTATTTTGAAGTCGGTTTATTTTTTGTTAAAAATTATTTTATAAAGTCTAACATCGTATATTTATGTACAGTTTTAAAAATATTTCCATTAGTAATAAGCTAATTATCTATGCATTGCTATGTACACAACCTTTTTAAACCATTGATGTGTTCGTTTGTGTTTAAATAAATACATTTTTAGTTATTCAATGTAAAGGGGAATTCATACACTTCTGTCAATTTTTTAACTTTACATAACCAACATATTGAATATGATTTATTCGCTGGTCGGTCGTATTGTTATGCTATAGTGAAAATATAAGATTCGAAAGCGAAACGAAATCTCTCGCGCCTGAAAAATAATTTCACGAATTATCAATTACTATGTCATTTAAGCATGAACAATGCTTATCTTTTATTTTATAGTATTAATAAAACTTCGAAGTGAAACGAAATATATAATAATAAGTAAATATTAGAACTAACATTACGGAAAACAAACCCATTTTGATAGTTCACTGCACATACTACGATATATGAAGATGTTTATGGTCGCACAAAGTATGTGACAAGCATTAATTAATAATAAGGAAACTATGTCACTTTTCCTTTTGGGAAGACGAGCATGTCCTTCGCTGACCCCAAGAGGGTCACACAGAGCAAGGACTCACGACTAATGGTTATCACGGAAGACTACACACTTCCTTGACGTAAAAAGATGAGTACACAAATTAAACCATATGAATAAAATCAATTATAAAGGAGAAGGAAGTTTATGAGTTATGGTTAGAGTTTTTAATATCCCTTTTCTTTTTTAATTGAATATATATACAGGAAAGATACAGAAAAGCACTATATAGAAAGCCAATATTCACATAGCATGTTGATATTTACATAACAACATAGCCTGTATATGATTGCGAGTTGCCGATTTGCCGATTCTTATTATCTTTTTTGTAACTTTGATCTTATTAGTGCCTCGATCAACCAACCAACTGCTATTTTTGATAAAAAGTAATAAACGTTTTAACTCAGGATTAATCCTTCCTCATATCATCCTTCTTTATAAAAAGGCAAAACACAGATAGTTTTATATTTGTGTTTGGATTAAATCATCATTATCCTTTACTTTCCAAACCTAACATACGCCAAGTTGCTAACCATTTACTGCTATATTGTTTGTTTGACAAAAATATTGAGGACAAAATGTTTAACATAATTATTATAAAGTTAAAGCAAATACCAGTTTTACGTAGTTAACAGCAGAGGGTAATGGACGGTACATGACACGGATATCTAAAAGTAAAATATATCTTATATTACTTATTACTTTATTCTTTTTTGCTTTTTACCTAATATGTTAATATGACAAAACGCAACCATTTTATTTTCCTGATAATACAATAAATAAAAAACAAGCAACATGAAAGTCCTTAATCAAATATAATTATGTCCATTGCTTAAACATGTAAATCACGTCAAAAATATGAAAATTATTATATACTAGCGACCCGCCCCGGCTTAGCTCGGATATTATGCATTTATTATTATTATATATATAAACCTTCCTCTTGAATCACTCTATCTATTAAAAAACCGTACGAGAATCGTTTACGTAGTTTAGACATTTTGGCGTACCTACATAGATCTTCCAAGAAATTATGACCGATCGTAACTCTCATCCTTTCTAACAAACTACATTTGGATAACACAATGCTTGCAATGTACAATTTTGCCGAAGCAATTGCGAGATTAATGTATAATCTTTAAATTGCACTGTGGAAATGCGCATCAAAGCAGGTGCGGCTGATACTTGGACCTCCAGTTATGGTGTTTCAATTAATTCGCTTTTGACCGACGCAGCCGGTCGTTACACTCGACAAGGCTGTAGAACAGCCTAGAAGCGGTTTCGATAAGCCTGACTTGAATACGCTGTAAATGTGCGTCTAATTTAAATAGAATTGCAGTCTTGTCGAATTATATGTTATCCGTGCATAGATTATCAAAATCCATGGTATCTTGTTTTATCGTGACTAATTCTAGTCAAAACTTCTTTCATGAAAGGAGGAGATTAAGAGAAATAACATGTATAATCAATATAACCATACTAATTTTATAAATGGGAAATTGCGGCTGTATGTTTGTCTTTCTTTCACGGCAAAACGGCTAAACACTAAATCGGTCTATTTGGTATGTAGTTACTACTATATATTTATCCCGGTATTGCCCCGGGAACGGGAACTTTATACGGGCTAGTATTTTTTAATACGTTAGAGTATGATTTAATACGAAAAACTTACCTTTATGTTTTACTGATTAGGTACAGAGTATCAGTTATTTATTGGAAAAATAAAAAATAGTTTTCTCTTCTAGTAAGTACAAAGTTAATGTTATTGACGTGCATGTTTCGTCATAATCGGAGCCTTTGATCGAAGTCTCAGAGTTCTGGCACTACGGCTCAAGTCAGGTTCACAATAATGGCATTTCTCGCGAAGAACCACTTTTTCGGATACCTGGAATCAGAACACTAAGTGGATAAAAAATTGTGCATCTTCGATTTTAGAGAAACCGTACAATGCTATTATCAAACAAATGTGTATTTTTTTTATATTGTTGCTTAAAAAATGTTATTTCAAAATATGCATACAGTTTAATTTATTGGTCGCATGTTAATACAAATATTATAACAAACAATTTATAAACAATATTAATTGTAATATAAGAGCGTACATAATGTATCCAGTATGTGCCAAGCATCGTGTCCTCAGTGAATATCAGACAGGTATTTCAGGCTTATTCATGGTTTAGCGATTAATTTGAATTATCACAAATACTTCCGCCTTCAGCGTTGTTCCTTTCAATTTCAATAATTTCCGCAATGTTTAACATCTTATCGGATCGAGAAAATTCAATGAAAGGAAATTCAAGGAAAAAGATGTAAATTAAAGCATTGAAAATTTTCGCTAAAGCACTTTTTACAATTTTTATAAGTTACGTAATAACTGTTTTGTTTACAACAAATAACACACGTAGAAACTAGAAAGTCAGCACAGACGAGCATTATGCCAATAGAGAATACAAACACCGATCACACAGAGACGGGTCTGATCTATCTCGATAGGTTATCTACGCAGTATTTAAAGCTGAAGACAAATTTCATAATAAGCTTGATAATGTAAAAATACATTTGTAGGTATATCTTGGGTACGATATTTGCAATGATATAAATTGCGTGTTACATAGGTATATGGATAGCAACTTGATAAAAACTTATCTCTGCAAATATTGAATTAGTGCACAACAGATATATTCACTTCTTTGTTTCATAAACGTCTGAGGAAATCATAATGTAATACAAAAATAAAACATATTATAGAATTACTAACACATTAGACAAATTAAAATTACTGATTTTATGCGACTTATAAAAAAACTTCTCTAGATTTAGATACTAGTAAAATAAAATTATTTGTATTAGAAAGTTATAAGTTAAAGTAAAATAAATAATATATTAAATAATACATATTAAAAATTATTGCCTGCTGCATAAATAACATAATTAAGTATATAGATAGTATAATGAAAAAAAACTAAGGATGAGATGGAGAGATCATTACAAAAGCTTAGAGGCACAAAGTTAGAGAAAATGGAAAACCCAGCCTAACCCTTTTACGCGCACGATTAGTAATTTCACAGTTTTTTAGGATTATTATTGGTATAAGTTTTGTTTTCTTGTTACTTGTATAATATATATTTAACAACAGTTTATCCTTTTAGAAAGCTATGTAAAGGCAAAGTCTAATTGAATCTTTGCACCATTCTATTAGGACGCAGCTGCATAAGTCTTCGCTTTCTTAGAAAGTATCGCGGAAGGAGTTTATTGACGTCGAGGTTCTAAACCTAATTACAGTCACTTTAAAATACATATAAAACAGGTCCCTTATTGCACTGGCTATTTGAACCGACAGTCATATATTATACATTCTTATGTAATAAATTATATTTTAAATACTATTACTATTTGACTATTTATTCGATAGATAAAACTAATATTAATTATGAATTAATGATAAGACTAAACCAGAGATGGTCGAGTTAAAATAATAAATAAGTTATTGAGTGTTACAGCTACTCTACCTACACCTCTACAATACGATTAAATACAAAGGTACGTATATACCTTCGATTATTATCCAACATTTATATCACAGAAGGTGCATGCATACAAATATATCGCATAAAACTTAAAAAGCCATGTGCAGATTAATTTGATTCAGTTGTAGTATGTATTTGCTATCCTTATTTGTTTCTATAACATAAATTTCCACGCCACATTAGTTGCAGTTTTATCACAAAGTGCAGAACGTAATCGCACATTGTTCGCAATAATGTTTTATACTGACCTAAGGGGAACATCAAGCTGCAAATGTATTCTCTTTAATATCTTGCGACACTTTTTGCAATCGACTTTACATGGAAACCACCGATGTATCGGCTCTCTCGAGCACACTTTACTACATTGCAAAAATCAGCCCACGTGTTGGACTTGTTTGGACCGCGTATATCCATTTTAATTTTTAGGTTAGTATGACATACTGTGCGCTGGTGTTAATTGCCATTCTATTTTATTTTATTAAGTAACTACCTCGTCGCATTGGTTCCATGTCAAACGAATCGGTCATATATAGATTTAATCCAACAATATTTTTAAATACCTATGATAAACTAAAAATATAAACGATATCTTTGTTTTTAAATTACCATTTATGTTATAAAGTTACATAGGACAATAATATAATAACCTATACCATGTTTATATAAATTAAAAATTTATTATCGCATCTCGTAATTCCTATGAAAAAAATGATATGAACGACACTCTTGCACTGCGGAGTGACGTCGTCGCACGTCGCAAGAGTGTCGCTTTTTGCAGTTTCTACTTCTGTCATGAAAAGAAAACTATAGGGCACTTAAGCTATATAGCTGACAATTAGGTACATTTTCAGAAACTTTTAATCACTAACAACCAATTTGTAGGACTGGCTACCTCATGCATTGATCTCGAATAAATACGACAAAAGAACTCTTAAAGATCGGCAGCACACTTACTTTAAAATGACGTGCGAGCTCGTTAGCCTCTTCCTATATAAAAAAATAACCTATTTTATATCTTCTACACATACGATCCAGGTAATATAGTTTTTTTTTAAATTCTTGGTAATAATAAGTAATCTCGTTCTGGTATCGTTCAAGTACACGGATCGTATAAAACTCTACATAATGGATGCTTTTTTTTAGGCGCTAGTAAGTAAATATTGTGTGTAGGAAAACGTAACGTGAATATAGCAAAAAACTTGAATTAAACCTGCCAGCAAGTAACTTAGCAGCTCGCCAAATAAATATGATAAATGCTATTTAACTCTCTAGGTGCCTACATACATATTTTTATGTTTCTACTTTTAAACAGGCGATGACCGACAATTTTTTTATTATGTATTAAATTAGATGAATAAAAGATTCGATGGCGATTTATTGAACTTAAAAAAACAATCAAACTAAAATTATGAAATATATTTTATATACCTAATTCTCTTACTGAGTATAACATTGATAGAAATATTTTGTATATAAATATGTTTTACATAGTACTAGGTATGTTATTTTACTTTTCTAATTTCTATTAAATTTTACCATTAACTTCAGTCACGACCTTTAAATACATAAAGTTCATAAGCACTTATATTGTTACACAAATATTGTTAATTTATTGTTATAAAATTTTCTATGAAATTATATATAATATGACGTGTCTGAGTAACTTAAAGACAGAGTGGTATCGTATTAATATAATTAAAAGGAGTAAAGATCATTCGACCCTAGGTCAACAGTAGCTCGCCTCGAACGCTGCCACGTCATACAATCTAATTACTCATATTGTTCTCATTGATTGTGACAAATGACCGTTATATTACTATAAAGCCATCATTGAGCTATGAAGAAGTTTTTCAACATTAGCACCATATTAGTCTTAATATGGCAAAAGGATCAAAAGGTGAGTTACTCATACATCGAATATTCCTCTCAACAGAGCAGCTGTAACCAAAAGCAGCAGAAACGACCTTCTCACTAACCTCCACATAGATCAATTACATCATTCTCTCGCATGTTAATACCAAGCACTCACATCACATGATCGCCTCTCATGTGACAGTTTGACCCAACCCCTTTTATCTCGATAAAGGATGTAAGCTGGTCTTGCTTATTGCTAAATTACCGTTTACAATGAGGAGCAAACAACGGCTATTAATAGGGACTGTTTGTTCCATCTTTGATCATTGTTCAATATCGAGATACGACAACGGAAATTTACAGCAAAACAATACATATTATTTTTTCGCTATTACAACTAACAAAAGTTTCAACTGACAGACAAATTCTTTATTATTTAAGGCTATGACAAATAGCTTCTATCTTTCTCAATAATGTTAAATTTCCACATTGTAGCATGCGTGACTAGAATTCGCAGAGAATTACTTAAAGTAATGTGACAACATCACAGGGTTCATAGTTTGACATGAATTTATTGAAACTACTATTATACGTTTTAGGTTAAAACAGTAAAAAACACTTTATGGGAAAACATGCCTTAACAGCCATGTTCCTTTCTCGTACGAGTATTATTTAACAGAAATATTAGGACATGGCTATAATTTAAAAATAAACAAATCGTCATGAATTAAGCCTCAATTAATTATTAATGGTATATCAGCGTTTTAAAACTAATATAAAATGTTTAATCCTTCCTTTTAAGAAAAAAGAATTAACGCTTTTATTATACAATTGTTCGTATGTAAGGATCTCTATGTTTAGAAAATATTGTTTTATTTGCTAAATATAGAAAATAAATTATTCTAATAAAACTCCACGCCTTTTAAATTGCGCTGAGCATTTACGTTACGATGATATTTTACTAGTTTCTCAATACTACGTTTTATCGTTGTCTGGCAGTTTAGCCTAAATTAGCCTAAAGTAGGTTGCAACCAACATTCAACAAAAAGCCGTTGTCTAATAAGAGCAACTCTTAGAAATGTCACTGAGTTTCTTGCGTGTGACTAAATTAAAAGTGATCGCTGACCACCGGGCGTCTCTGTTCAGTTGCCCGTCATGGCAAAATTAATGTAAGTAATTTTTCTAGTCTTTGAGTCCACAGTTTTCCACACCGGGAAAATCCTGTCACGGATTCCCGCACGCCTCAAGAGTACCTACTCCTGATGTATCGAACTCGCACGTGACACTATCGACTAATATTGTTATTAAACTACATAATCAAGTCATTTAAAAGAAGTTTAACTGTGGCATTTATATTTATAAGGATAACGCAGTAACTATGTAGGTACTTGTCGATTATGAGAATTGCCTATGACTATATGATATCAAAGGATTTCTTTGAACTATGAAGGTAACACCGAGTGTAAAAATAAAATTGATCCCATTTATATAATATAGCAGTAATAGTTACCAATAATAATCACATTTAACAAGCTTCACTACTGATATAATATCACAGTATAATACTATTTATATTTAACATACATTTATACCAACAACATCACAACATTTTAGAGACTCTTTCTTTTGTACTAATAACTCCTATAAAAATAAGGATAATCCTTCACATAATTCCTATTCGCAAACAGCTAAAGAAAATTGTGAGTATGAATTGTGATCTAAATCTTCCCTTCTAATTATTCCTGAAAGAATTATTCAAGCGCGCTACAAGATGTACATATTATCTACCTAACAAAAAGATATGGTTTTAATACAATTTTATTCGAATGCCTGTGGCAAACTATGTCAACCACGATAACGAACTATGTATTTGCTTACTAAAGACCTTGAAGTGTTATAGGTTTATGGCAGTTTTTAACCATTGCACAATTGACTGTTAACTAAAATTTATTTTTATACAGATGCTTTTATCAGTCATTTATATACATATGTATAATAATCCTTAGTTTTTTTTAATGAATCTACTCATATAATATATTTTTAACTACATACATGAATATATCAAATATAAGCAGTATGAAATAATATAGACAAAACATTTTCTTTCTATATTGATAGATTTGTATTAGATAAGTTGAATCCTTGTACAAAATTCCGAATGTATATTCATTATTGTACTTTTAGAATTTTCATTTATTGCTAATAAATTGTTCGAAAGGTCCAGGTCAAATTGCCTTAACGCTAACTTAGAAATATGTACTATTAATAATAAATATAACGCAATCAAGTGTTCCAGTCCGTTCCAATTCCAATACATTTATTATTATGTATTCTGTGTGCAAGTCATTTCGTAATTTTAATGAGTATAAATATATTTTGAGACCTTTCTGTGTATCAAATATCTTTTGTAGACTATAGGAGCTACAATGAGATAGAATTAAGCAAATAACATAAAGCATGGCTTGTTCTAATTACACATGTTTACCATAACCCATGGTCTTATCAATTGTTTCGAGAATTGCAACGTAAAGTTGTTTAAATAGAATAAAGTATAAAAACGTAACTGAAAAGGCAATGCTATCAGTGTCCCGAAGCTCCTTAAGAGTAAAATTTGTCTCAATCTCAAATTGTAAGAATTGTAAGGCATTCAGTGAAGATGAAGTTATTTGTTTTCTTGTTCATCGGCTTAGTAAGTATTCTAGAATTTGTTATGATAACAAGTAACAAGGTATCTTATGTTATTTATTAACGTGTTTGACTAATTGAATAACTATAAAGGACCTACTTCTGGTTTCCATATTAGTAAATTACTGTTATATAATTTTGTTTTATTTTTTCAATTAATGTGTAGGTATGTTACCTTGTCTCTATTTTGCTTTTTTCTATGACATCCTGGATCTCAGGAACTTAAGAAGCGTTTTATTATTAAAAAAAAAGCCCATGGACTTTTATTTAAAGGATTTGAGTATAAAAGCAGATTTTTTTATAATTTATTAATTATTTATATGTATAAGAATAAAGTTAATTTACTATTCCATTTTTTTATTCATTATAATTTTAATAATAATGAATAAAAAAATAAAGAATTTAATGTACATATTTATATTTGTTACACAGGTGTCGGCTGCACTTGGCAACCCGGATTCGTCTGTGTCGTTACGCCAGCGTCGTGAAGTTGACTTTTTGGCGAACACAAAGTAAGAAATTAAACATTTTTCATACTTATGTAACCGGATTTAAAAATCCAAATTGGAAACTATCATAGAAAAGAAATTGATGAAATACTTTATATTTAAAGGAACCTTATTCAAGAGCTTTTACAAAATTTGAAAGCTTCAGCCCTACAAGCTAGGGATGCCGTCAAATCGTTTGTAAGTGGTATGCAGCAGCAGGTTGTTCTTTTCCGTCAAAAAGTTCGCGACGATCTACAAAAGTTAAGGAATAGCATAATGGATGGAATTAAAAGTATCACTGACAAGATAACCTCAACTGGACCTGCTCTGTTAGCTTGTGCAAAGGTATTTGTTATTTATTACTGAAACTAAAATTTATTTATTAAGTATTTATAATTTTGTTTTAATCGACTTAAAAGTACGATACGTACAACAAAAAGTATGATATCAATAACAACGAGTAAAGAAAAAACATATTTATATAATATATAATTTTCATAAAGAATTGTGTTTAATGTTTATTTACTTTTGTAGTTGCGTTAAAATGTTTTACATAGTCTAATAAGATAAATAATTTGTATGAATTTATGTCATATATAATAATAGTAGTAAGCATAGTTAAAATAACTCCTTTTTCTACATTTCAGAGTGGTCGTGAGGCTGTTGATCAGTTGTTCTCCAAGGCACACGAAAAATCCAGCAAATGTGCCGAGGACAGAGTAGAATACATTCACAAAATGGTCGACAGTTTGACTCTGTTAACCGACGATGTAATGAATTACACCACAGCCGCTGTGACAAGCATGAACAGCTGTAGCGAAAACAACTCGGGTCTTCTCAGTGTAGGACGTTGTCTTGGAAGTCTCGTAGTCAAGACCGAATACAAAGGGGTGATGTTTGCCGCTCAAAGCTCGCTAATGGTATAGTTTTTTTTACTAAAGACGCATATCTTTTTAATATCTTAGGAGTTTTAGCGTTTGGTTGGCGCTGCGTTATTTTTGTAATAAATAAACAATCAAGTTGAGATTCTTTGAGCGCAGGCAATTCAAGCTGTTTCCAAAAGCGCAACAATGACGTCACGGAGTCACGAACGTCAAGTTTTTTTACCTATGATTTATTCTAAAACTAGCAAAGTCCCGATTAAATATCATAAGCGCGATGCAGACTCAGCGCATTAGCAGCCGTCTCTTTAGGTAATACTCCCCCACAAGACCGGAGGTCGATACAAATAAGCATTGAGCCGATATCCGATGCAGTCCCCAGACCTGAGTGAATCAGGACCGAATACAAAATAAACTTCTTTCAGATTTCCCGAATCAATTTGTCATTGGTAACATTGCCAGCAGCGCTTGAAGTGTGCGCTGGCACAAGTCTTCTTGGAGTTGGCGCTGAAGCTAGAACGATCGTATCCGATGTTGCTACTTGCTCCTTTTCATCTATATTCCCATCACCTAGCACACCTGAATAAATTTCAGTGACTATAAAACAATATGAAATACTAATAAAGGTTTATACAACAACCTTTTTTTTATTGCAAGTTTATTGCTGTTTATATCAACTCCAAAATACATTAGAAAAGCATAAGCCTGTGATAGGTACTATAGGTAACGTAGTATCATACCATACCGATTTTAGTATACAGAGTGTAAAAGTCCGAAAACTGAAACCGTTTATAGTATCCCCCATGCTCATAGCTAAGTACATATGACTTGATCCTGAAGCAGTTTTGAAAAGTTATTTGATGTTTTAAATTTGATACCTATAGCCCGATCAGCAATGAATGGACGCCCCGCGTACGCGCGTTGTTCAAAAACACTACGTTATTAGTGTTATAGGGTACGTACAACATACACTTCAGCATTTTACACGCTAACATACTACAAGTGTATAAAACAGTACCGAAAGGTTTGCGTTTACATTAAGTGTGGTTTGCGGAAAGCTTTTTCATTCAAAATTGAAGATTTGAGGACATTTCAAAGAAGTTCTTATTTTGATATAATTATATTTAACTATACCTTTAAATATTTCATATATTTTTAGGTCAAACATAATTAAATATGTGATGAAAAAATATCTATACAATAGCTATGTCAGTAAAAAGCAGATCGCTAGAAAGCATACAAACAATTTTTATGTATGTATTATACCTACCTAGTTTTTCAATAATAGCACTAGAGCGCATTATGCGGCATATTGCTTAACGTTGAATGTTTCAACTACATCTTTCTTTATTCATATATCGAGCACATCGAGCTTTCGCTTGATGCGTGCAGTCACGGAAAATTAACAAATGTTTTTTCTTTAAATCGATCGAAATGTCGCACTATACTCTGTAATTGGAAAACTAGGATAATAAGTAGAAACGGGTATAACACGATAATAAAATATCTGCATGTTCTCTATTGTTTATGTTCAAAGCCTTATCATAATGACAATTCAAAATTTTGACATTCGCCATATTTTTGACATTTCAAAAACATATTTACTTTGCTTTTGCTATATTTTACTTATTGGAAATACCTAACAATTTTATAATGCAAATGAAATGATATCTTGGTTTATAGAGATATAATATATTGTACATGTCCTATTTTAGTTCTCTGCGTTCGAAGAAGATATCTTTCAATGAACAAGCACTACCGATTCACACCTTGACATTGGCAAAATTGTGGCAACACAGAACTGCCATCAATCACAAAAATTGAATTGAAATGATATCCACTAGTGATAAGTGATTACATTCTCTTTGATGATATCATTAATCTTTTCTCATCAAGATTTGTATTAACCAAGAATCATACTCATAAAGCTTCATATTGGTTGGGTATGCAAAAAACATTATTTTATGTTCCAATTATAATATCATTACAATCAACAATGTATCATCGGCCACTATATGAGAGCAAATACATTTATAAATATTTGATCATAGTATTAGTACTAAGCTATTAAGACTCTTTATATCTTGTATATCTAAGTTTTTTTTAAATTATATTTACAACAGGTACAGTAACATACATCTACAATGTTTAAGAACAAGGTTGTAATTATTACGGGAGCAAGTTCAGGAATTGGAGCTGATACAGCAATAGAATTCTCCAAATTAGGTGCAAATGTTGTAATTTCTGGTAGAAACAAGGAAAACCTTGAAAAAGTTGCAGAAGATTGCCAAAATATTTCACCAGATAAGGCAGCACCTCTCATTGTAGTTTCTGATATTAATAATGAAAGTGATGTTGAAAATCTTGTAAAAGAAACAATTGAAAAGTTTAACAAGCTAGATATTCTTGTTAACAACGCTGGAGTCTTAGCAACTGGATCAATTGAAACTACATCATTAGAACAATATGATAGAGTTATGACAACAAATGTTCGAGGACCCTACTACTTAACGATTTTGGCAACACCTCATCTTATAAAAAGCAAAGGAAATATTGTTAATGTTTCAAGTGTGACTGGATTAAGGTCATTTCCAAATGTTTTAGCTTATTGTATGTCTAAAGCTGCATTGGATCAATTCACAAGATGTGTTGCTTTGGAATTAGGGTTAAAAGGTGTTAGAGTAAATGCTGTAAATCCTGGAGTTATTACAACAGGGATTCATATGAAAGATGGTATGAATGAAAAAGACTATGAAGAATTTCTGAAAAAGTGTGCTGCAACTCATGCAATAGGAAGACCTGGTGAAGTCAAGGAAGTTTCGGCATTAATATTGTTCTTAGCCAGTGATGCAGCAAGTAATATTACAGGTGCTACTATACCAGTTGATGGTGGACGTCATGCCATGTGTCCACGTTAAAAAATTTAGTAACTGAAGTATGTATGAATTATAAAAGTTATAATACTGTTTATTTCATTTATTAAAGATAGCATGTGATGGAAAATTATATCTAAGTTTTTGTGTTTTGATTAGTATTTTGCTATCACATCAGTGCTATTTAATATAATAATAATAATAGTATTCTTTAATAGGCAACAAGAAACCCATAAGAGTAGTACATAGTAAAAGTTATAATATATATTTATAACTAATTATTATATTTATCAAATTTACTATTAATTATATATCTATAATATAAAAATGAATCCCAAAATGTGTTGGTAAGTGCATAACTCAAAACAGCTGAACCAGTTTACATAATTCTTTTTTTACAATATTCCTGGTGAACGAAGTTGCATCTGAGTCAGCTAGTGTACAATATTATAATAACCGAAAATTTGTGAATATGTAGGTACCGGGATGATTAAAAAGTAAATTGGCGTCACTTGTCTATAACCTAGACTAAAAGTAGTTAAATGGATAGCCCTTTTATTAACCGACTTCAAAAAAAAAGGTTCACAATGCGACTATAATAAATGCTTTTTTAATAATAATAACGTTGTCGTTTATGGACCGATTTTGCCAATGATATATTTATATTTAATATATCATTGGCGGGCACGTTGTCGCACGTGGCACAAACTCCTAGTTTTCCAATTATAGCTTTAGATCGTATTATGCGGCATTATGCTTAACGTTGACTGTTTCAACTACAGCAACGCTTCGCACAATCGAGCACACTCAAAAGTACCTACTAAGTAGTGCTTTCGCTTGATGCTTGTAATTACATATGCAGGGACAGAAAATTAACAAATGTTTTTTCTTTAAGTTGACATAGATTGAAATGTCGCACTATGCCCTGTAGTTGGAAAACTAGGACTGTGTTCTTACTGCTACTTCCTTCACTTCCCTCGTGATGGGCTGACAGCCTCGCGGTCACTGCAAAGCACTTCCGCCCTTTACTCTTACCTATTTTCTCTGCCATTTGAATGTCGTCTACTACTATGTTTTTCTTTAATTTTTTACTATATTTAAACCAAATTTTATTTAAATAGAATCAGGGGTTTGACCTGGAAAGCGTGACAGATGGACATTTGAATGTTTAAATTATATATAAAAGCGTTTGGTGTTCATTTCTGCATTAAGCAGTGATAATTTAACTAAAACATTTAAAATCTATGGCGTCAAAACTAACTACTAAAGTGTGCCTGTTATGAAAAATATCTGTAGAGTGTAGCAAAACCATAACGTAGTGTTTATATTTTATAATACATTTTGGAAATTGACAGAAGTCAAAAACCATAAAGGTATCATGTATATGTATAAACTACAAAGTTATAAACGCAATTCACAACTGCAACAATCGTTAAAAAAGTAAATTCTTAATTTATTAAGCGAGAAATTGAAATGATTGATCAATGTTAATAAGAAATATTCGAGATAATTTAGTCCGAACAAATAGTAGTTCTCAAAAATAACAGCTAGTTGTTGCAATTAGTAATTACCAATAACCTTTAGAATATTATTATTGTGTTCAAAAGTAAGAAAGCAAAATGTCTTCAGTCAGTGATAAGAAAGAGTCTTTTGAAGAGTTTTATTGTGAGGTAGGCAATGGGCAAGTTTTAAATTATTTAGTTTTAATTTGAGCTGTTATAAAATTCCTATTGCTACGAGACCCAGATTTAAAATTATTCTTGCTAAATGAACTATTAAAATATGAATTGTAGCCCTTAACATTTAGATTTTTTTTCAGGTTAAAGAAATAGAAAAAAGGGATTCAGTATTAACACCAAAGCAACAAATTGAAAGATTACTCAGACCGGGATCAACTTATTTCAATTTAAATCCTTTTGAAGTTCTTCAAATAGAACCAGATGCATCTCTGGAAGATATTAAGAAAAAATATAGAAGACTCTCAATACTTGTGCATCCAGATAAAAATATGGTAAGCAGAATTCAAATAACAATATTTTCAAAATAACGTACACAGATATAACAGTGCATAATTACTGCCATTTAAATATTTCCATAATACTAGTTTGATTCTAACTAAAGCTATGAAATTAGTTTCTGAGTCCAATAAAATTTGCATGTGCAGTGTATTTTTCACGTTTTCAAAAGTATTTCCTATTTTGGTTAGACGGTACAACCGTCAACATTTCATTTTTATCCACAGATGGACACAATGGTTAGCGTGAGATCTGCAACCACGCCTGGCCACAGGTAAGGCATCAGGTATATAGGTGAGAATAGGATGTAACTGAGAATATAGTGTTATTCAGTATCTACTCATACTTTATATATACTTAATGTTTACCCATAGGTCATGTGTCTCATTATAATAAATTAGAAATATTTACATAATTATTTTTATTATTATTATTATTCACATAATTAAAATGTAATTCAATCAAAATTGACTTTTAAATATGCTAATAACTCAACTTAAATTCCATTTTTTGTTTTTTATTTACATAAGATGACTCCATTTTTTGGTTCCATTTCTTTTTAGGATGATGCTGAACGAGCTCAACAAGCATTTGAAATAATTAATCGGGCATGGAAAACTCTTGAAAATGAAGATACAAGGAAGAAGTGTTTGGACATCTATCAGGAGGCTAAAGAGCGCACTGACCATATGGTAAAAAGTACTTTGCATATTTTGAATTGTAATTTGAATTATAATACATTAAATATCTTAAAAATAGTTGCCTATAAAATATAGATGATTTCAGATAGAACAAAAGAAAAAAAAGCAGCGCAAGGAGGGTCGTACTGATGAACCCATACCAGAAGATGATGCTGACAAATACAAACATGCAGTATATGTGATGACAATGAAAGTAAGGCAAACTACCTTCATATTATTTTTTTTTGTACAATAGATTTGCATATTATTCCTTTTTCGTACTGGCTGTTTCACTAGCATATGCATAACAAATGGTTTTAAGGCTATATGGTTGCATTAAATTTACAAAACATGCAATTGATTTTTATTACTTTATATATGCATGAATAATCCACAATATAGGTATATCTCTAAGTGCAGTGTGCCTCACTTATTCCTGTTATTTCCAGTGAGCCATGTCCCCTGCAACAGACCTCCATGCATAGTATTATCCACCTCGGCTCCTTTGACCATCTCTCAGGTACCAGGTTGTCTAAAGACAACAATGTCATTTCTTTTTATTTACTTTTGTGCAATAAAATTCCAGTTATTTGCGGACATGGAACGAAAGCGCCAGCATCTGGAGACTCGCGATATGGAAGAGAGGAAACGAAAGCGCGAAGCTGAAATTGAGCAAGAGGAGCAAATGTCTTTCGAGAAAGAGTGGGCTAAGAACTTTGAGGTATTAGTTGCATTCATCTATTGTAATACCGTGTTTACACGCTCGCGTTCAAAACGACATTCAACGGGCCCAAACGCAAGCACATGCGTGAAAACGGGCTGTTCGACTGTTTGAATGTGCACGTGCGTGTGCTTGCCGTGAACCCGACGAGTGTCGGTTTTTTGGCACATCAAAGGATAAATGC
>DWAJ01001372.1:0-22822 GCA_018238005.1 Eurema mandarina | reverse complement strand
TTACTTACATTGAAATGGTCTTCACAACAACAAAAACTAGTATATTATGATACAATAACCCTTTTTATTGTTCGCATTTCGCATTCGGCATTTCATATGAAAATATACTTTGTCAGGTGCAGTATTAACTTTATTTCCACACATCATTTTTCACAAACACAATATTTAATATACGTTTGATTTTTCTTTTCCATAGTAATAACTATGTATTACTTGAATCACATAAAATTTTACTGAATTGAAAAACCCAAATGTTTGTTTTCTTTTAAAATGTCACCTACCTGTCATTCTAAGTTCTAACAAACTTAAATATTTATTATTTAATAACCCGTAGACCAAAATATTTAAAATATGTTTTATTGTAGTTTAACATGGTAATAATGATTAATTACTTATAAAACTTTAATAAATTTAAAAACTAAAACATTCATTGTTTATTTAAAAAATGAATAATATTTTTAGCCTGTTGTCCGAATTACAGATAATAAATATTTCTACCAACACGTACATGACTTTTATGTCACTTCCGCTTTTGTCTCAAAAAAATCGGAATTATTTTGATATATTTTTTTTAAGTATAATGGTTTATATTTGCATTGCGCTGTATTTTTTTTTGGGTAATGTAATGATTCATAGAAACGTTTAAAATAATAAAAAAAATACATGCATATACCCTATTCAATACCCACTCAGGGTAACCGCTGTGATGTGAAACGAACGAGTGAGAAAGGAATAGGTGGCACAGATCAATAATTCTGCTCAAGGATAGTTAATAATAAAATAGAAAATAAATGTATTTTATAAGTAGTTTGAAATTCTATAATTTCAAGAATTTTTAAATAAATTGTGGATCTGTATTTTACGTCTTTCATTCACATAATTATGCCAATTTCAAAATATTGTAATTAAAAATGTTTACTTTGCCTTGCTTTGTCTTCGAAGGTGTAGGAAATTTTTTGTAACCTCTCATAACATATAACTATTTCAATAAATATGTATAACGTAGAGTCATGAGTTAAATGTAAAACTACAACGTTATGTTACGTTTTTATTTATTTTATGATTTTATGTTTCTTTACAATTTTAAAATTAGCAAATCACCTTGCACCCATAGATTATGTCAAAGCATTTATTTAAAAAAACAAACATCAACTTTTCTTAATTCGACGTGTCAAATAAAACGCACAGATTATATCAAGGAATTTATTAAAAAATCAAGTGTTCTTGATACTGAGGTACATCTTGCCGTTGATGTTCTGTTTGACGGGGTTGATCCTCTTGAGTATCTGCGTCATGGTCTCGACGAGGCGCTCGCTGCTGACGCCGGTGCGCTTGGACTTGAACTTGGTGAGCAGCTCCGTGGTCGTCATGGGCTTCCGAGCTAGGTACCTGCGTACCGCTTCCTCTGTGACGCCGCATTCACTAAAATAATAAAACTTACTATGAAGACTAGGCTATTAATGGAGATTTTTTCTTTTTTTTATAAATATTTTGTGTTAGTTAGTCTTGTTGTATATCATGTGTGTATTTAATTATGTGAATAAATAAGCAGCTAGCAGTTTTGTTTGTAATCGAATAGTCTTCGGCTCAGTGTAAAGTAATTGATATGTTTATCTTGTGTCATTCTTGTATTCAAAGATTCAATAGTCTAGTTCGATATAGGACTTTCTAGATAGTGGCAAATCTCCCGGTCCATACACAAACAAGCATGATGATTTATTATGATGATAGCAGTAGTGCGTACATGTGCGTGGGGTCGATCTTGGCGCGCTTGGGCGGGGGCTGCGCGTGCGCCGCCGCCACGGCCTGCTGCGCGGCCGACGGCGCCGCGCCGCTACCTGCGTGCGACAATAACAAAAAAACATATCAATCTATGTAATCTATGTATATTTAAAAATAACACATTTCGTTGTAATGTTATTAACTTAACGCGTTTTTGGCTAATTTTGGCTAATTTTGCCTATTTTTTGGTATTGCCCCGGGAATACAGCTAGTAAATCATATAGCTAAAATTCTTAAGACAGACTACTTTTTCAATTTCATAATAAGATATAAAATGTATGAACTATATTAACTAGTTTTCTACAATACAAGTAAAAAACTAAACAGTCAATATATTGAGATTGTTTAATTTGAGAACATTTTATTAAAGCTTTGCAATAGGCTTATAACAATGAATATTACAAACACAATATCAAATTCTATAGATACTAAATCACAATGGATTTTTTTGACTATTTAAGTCTGTATAAAAAAGTTTATGGTTTTTATTATAGTTTAATACAAAATATCTTATATCATACCACCAGCGGTATTCTTGTCAGAACCATTCTTGCTTTTCTTTGTCTTCTTGTTACTGCTCTCTGGGTCAGTGTCTGAGTCCGAACTGAATTCCGTTTCTGATTCTGGAAAAGTAATAGAAAATTTTTATTAAATTTGAACTTAAAAAAATGTACTGTTTCATTCTTCGATGTCCCCCTTCCACACATACACACACACACACATACTCAGAAAAAAAAATAAACACCCTTCCCTTTAAAAGGAAAAGCAAAGCAATCATAACAAAAATGATAATAGCAGTTGGTTCAAATTCCTTCTTCCCTTATCTCTCCACTTCTCTCATTCTCTTACCTTTCTTATCATCCGGCTTCTTCTTCTTCTTGGTCAGTTTGCTGGCTCTCTCCTCGCCCTCCTTCGTGTGCTCGTCCTCTTGTTCCGACTCTTGTTTCTGCTCCTCTTCTTCATCACTGTCTTCGTCTGACGTGAGGAGTTTCCTGAAAGAGTTATGTTAGTTTTAGGAGTTATAAATTTTTTTTTAACTGAAGCGAATCTCTGTGACACTATAATTTATTACACCTTAAAATAGTCGAAAAGTCCTTGCAAGTATCCTGAGACTGAACTATTACTAGCTAGTAGCTTTTTTTGTGCATGATTTAAAGCTATAGAGGGATCTGTATCCGACTATTGATTGTCCCAAGATTATATGTTAATGAAGGAAAAGCTTGATTCTAATGATGTTTTTCAAGTTATTAATCAGTGAATCAACGCGCATAAAAGGAAACCTTTTAATTAATATCAAAGCATAAAAAAGTTTAACAAAAGAGACTTCAATACTAACAATAACTCATTTAATATATATTAATAACCACAAACCTCAGAGCATCTTCCTCAGCGACACCTTTCAATTCCTTGTTAGCTTTGGTCTCGTGATCCGATTCACTGGAAACAACCAATATTTAAGTAGTTATTTTACCCTAACATAAATATAACATTAGTATATTTTATAATAATAATAATTCGGTCGCTTGTTTGAATACAGCGCCATCTAGTGTGGGACTAGACTTAGCAAACCTAATGTATTAGGAATGAGATAATGGATAAAATATGCATACCTTTCTTTTTTGATACATACTCTTGTTATGTATTACAAAACATACCAAGAACTCTGGATATTGTTTTGCCTATCGCAAGAGAGATACAAAATATGTATTCT
This sequence comes from Eurema mandarina, assembly GCA_018238005.1. NCBI lineage: Eukaryota > Metazoa > Arthropoda > Insecta > Lepidoptera > Pieridae > Eurema > Eurema mandarina. The sequence goes on along the minus strand of DWAJ01001372.1, from coordinate 19,329 downwards.
TTAAGTCTGGTTATCGAATCCACAACCCTTGCAGAAGGCAGTTGTACCATTGCATCAAGTATTCATCAAATTATAACGCGAATCAATACTACACTAATATAAGGTATTTCCGATGCATTACTTGGGGTGCTTCAAGAAGAGAGCTTTAGATCTTTCTAAAAGGTTGGCAACCCACAGCACTGTACTGTGGTATAGTATTACAGACTGATATCCGAAACTCCATGTTAAGGTGCAATTTTTACTTGGTTTCTGTCGTTTGCAGTTATAAGCCCTATGTTATAAGAGTTTTTTTTGACTGACCTCTCCGAAGAGTCAGATATATAGTCCCTCTCCCGTCCCTCCTCGTCGCCATCATCACTCTCCTCAAATGCTTCATCTTCCACCTTCTTTTTCTTCTTAGGTACAGCTCCTGAACATATCAAATAAGCCATAGATTACCATTTTGAATATTTTTGCAAAAAAAAGTGTATTTTTTCATTAATCTAATAGAATTGTTTATTAAGCTAACACTTATATACTTCACTTAAAAATAGTTAAAGCATAATTTGCTAAAATTAAATCTTTATACATTTAGAAATGAGTTTTTTTAATCAAAGTTAAGGTCAAAAGTATTTTTATTCAACTAGGCTTACTTTTTTATTAAGCTATGTAACATTAAAAAGTTTCACCACATTTAATTGCATACCTTTTTTTTCCTTCTTCTTCTTACTACCAGAATCGCTATCTTCCTTCTCCTTCTCTCCCTCTGAGCCGGACGAGTCGTCCTCCGAGTCTATCCATTCATCCATGTCTGATATCTTCAATTCGACAAACAGTATATATTACTTTTTTTTTTAAATAAACTAAGTAAAAGAGATCATTAACAGGTTCCACCTCCTTACATTCACACCCCATGTCTACGTTAAGATGCGAGGGAGAGGGAAAGAGCTGTGAATCAGCTTATAGCAAAAATAGATGTCTACGAACTGTAAAGGTGTTGCCAGCAATTCTTATATTGTCATAACATTAGCAACAAAAAAAAGAACTTATTACCAGTATAAATTATACGGAACACGGATCAAACACTAGGATCTTATTACACTGTATAGTCATGTTATACCTACCTTGACGTTGAAAGTTTCAATGTTGCCAGCATTAATTATTATAGTGTCATAACAGTAGCAAAAAAATAAAATACCGCCGGTTTATATTAACAGCTTCAAGGATCGAACACTAGGTTTATAAATTATTGTAAAGGCATACCTTTCTTTGCCTTGGAAGTTTTAGTTTTCTTCTCGTCAGGATCCTCTTCGTCAGCGGCGTCGTCCCCGCGCATGCGCTTACGGAACATCAGCGAGAAGTAATTTATCACTTTGTTACGTCTGAAATTTATCTTTATCTATTACCATAGGGGTTTTACCGGCATTTATATGTATGAATGCCGGTAGTGTATGATACATGCGTATCATACACATAAACCTTCCTTCGAATCACTTATTACGACAAAAAAAAACCGCATGAAAATGGGTTGCGTAATTTTAAAGATTTAAGCATACAAAGGGACAGGAAAAAGAAAGTGACTTGGTGTTATGTTATAATATATTAGAAAAAAAAATTTGCTGACCTGCCAAATTCCTGTTCTGCTTCTTCGGCTGACAACGCTTTGTATCTTTGTATGGGTTGGAAATTATACCTGGAATTAAAAAATACATTTTAAAATTAATATTAAAGTACATGTCTGAATTGGCAAAAAGTATGTGTATGTCTGAGTTTAAATAAAAACCTTCAGAGCCCTAGTCTTTATACTAAAACTTTAAATTTGTCAAACTATTATGAACCAAGTATGTACTGTTTTTGAATGAATTTTTAGATCAAAGTAACAGCAAGGAATATCAAACGTTAAATCATAAAATAGTCACAATAATTAGGGGATTAGCTTATATTAGTAACCTACCCGGCTTAGCTCACTTATCTCATGCATGTTTTAGATATAAACCTTCCTATTGAATCATTCTATATTAAAAATAATGCATCAGAATCGGTTGCTTATTTCTAAAGGTTTAAGCATACCTTGGCACAGATAAAGCGACTTTGTTTTATACTACGTAGCGATTTTCAACTTTATACTTAATAATTTTTAAAATAAGTTTTATTGTCTTACCATTCTTGCAACGGGTATGCATCTATGGCCCCATCAGCTGCGTGAGTGAACACATAGTATGCAGCATTCTCTGACACTCCTCCTTCACGGATACCTTTGAATCTGAAAAATTTTAATTTGATTTCAAACTTACTGAATAGTAATAGCCAATCATACAGAAATCACCTTACAATAAATTATTTATACACATTCACTCCATATGGCAACATCTGATGTAACTTGGTAGTTTAACTACAATTCCAGGAGAAGCAGAGTAAAAATTATATAAATAATAAATAAATACTTCAGGACACTACTACACCATCTAGTCCCATCATAGTGTTTTTGTGTTGCCGTATGGGGATAAACCTCAAACCTTCATGCGGAAGCAGCTATGTTACCACTCCACCAAGCGGTCATCAAATATGGGGACCTTTGTAGAACATGAAATCTCTATGTAACTGGCATACAAGTAAATTTGGTAAAAAAATGTTATATTCCAATTTTCTACATTTCATTCAGTTTAGAATTCATGTCATGGTTATGTAACTGAGAATATTGTCTTCAAAAATGTTAAACCATTTTTAAGGATAGGACTCTTACTTTTTCCCAGTCTTCCCTCCCACTTTTAATATCCAGGGTTGATCCTCTGGTTTGTACTTGCGAGAGATAATTCCAAATTTCTTACGTCTTGCTTCTTCTCTTAAACCTCTACCATATTCAGATCCAGCACCAAATCTATAATAAAATTACACTATGAGTCACATGATGTTTAAGTTTTCTATCTAAATATTTTCAATCCACATGGCTATGCTATGACGTTGAAATTGTTAGAATGCATTAGAAAGATTGCAAGAAAATATTGTTATAATAGGATTTGTAAGAAGTGGTGCTAGAGTGGTATATTTTTAATTAAATGTAGGCTATATCGGTATAGAAACTGTATTAAATTCTTGTTTAAATTTTTTTATCCAATATAAAAACCTTTTTAAAGTAATGTAAAGCAAAATACTTTGGCATATCTTCATCAATCCCTTTGTATTCCTTAATATTGTTTTCCCGCTCCATCTTCACATGAGTCCATTTCGCGAAATCCACGTTAAGGGTGGCATTGAACCGCATCACATGATATTTTTTCTTTACATTTTTTGGCACCCTAATCTTAAATTCTTGCACTGAACCTGCACCCTAAAAATTTTCATTTTTAAGTTGTAAAACTTTGTTGGCACCTTCATAAAAATAAATTGCTTAAGTAAGCTTAAATCACATAAAATGTAGAGAAATAGAATAAAGCAACAAAATATTGTTTGTACATACCGAACCTCCCGGAGTCGTCATTTTCAGTATTAATTAAGATATAATTTCTTTCCTATAAACTTGTGGTTATTAAAAGTCTTTGGCTTATTAATTAACGTTCTGAGTCATGATTTACAGTTTATTATTGCTATTTGCTATACAATTGTTTTTATATTTAAATTCTTCAGTCTACTAAGTACTGACACGAGTCAAAAACTTTGAACTTTCATATTTTTTTGACAAATTCAAACATCTGTACTGAAACGTCAAAATGACATTGCTAGTGCTTACAGTTCGAATCCATAGACGTTAAAATATGTAATCCTTAAAAAATTTAGACTTGTACAAAGTTATTTTGATTCACTGATGTACCTATTGTAATAGAATGAATAAGATGCTATTTATTCTTTTATTGTTTTTTAGTTGCTACTAAAAATTAAATCAGCATAATAATATATTAATTGATTTTTTTTATATGTCAATGTGTAACATTAACTGTCAGAACAATCAAAAATGTAAACACATGCTCTTGACATGTGCAAAATGTAAATACAAATTATAAGTTATAAATATATGTAATTGTATTAACGTTTACCGTAGTCCTTTATATAATAAGTTATTATCAGTTAAAATGGGTAAGAAAAAGAACAAGAACAAAGTAAGTGGAGCTGTGAAAACTGCTGCTAAAACGGAGAAAAAGTTGGCTAGCAAACTCAAGAAAGAACTGGCAAATTTGGGTGAGGTTAGTTACACTTTGTATACGGTTTGTTTAAGAAAGTACGGAAAATATCGAAGATGAAACCGTCATTTCTTAATAAAAGTTTTATCTAACATATTTTCTCATTCACATTTTAGGAAGATATTGCGAAAGTTATTGCAGAAATTGAAAGAGAAGAAGCGAAACGATCTGCGGCCTCGGAGAAGACGCTTTCTGGATCCCCGTCTGCCCGAGCTTATGCCACCCTGACTCCACATCCTACTAACAATGAACTCATTTTATTTGGAGGGGAATATCATAATGGTCAACAGGTAATAATATTTTAATATTCTTAAAGTTATGTTCAATACTTCTTAAAAATAACTCGTTTACAAATTTACCATTTATGCATAGGCATAATTGCATATAGATGCATAAATAGGAAAATAAATGAAAATTATATTTTGTATGTATGAAGAGGTTGGTTGGTTACTTCAAATAATTACCAATTATTAGTTACCAAAACAATTGTTTTTTTATGTATTTCAGACAGAGGTCTACAATGATCTGCTGTTCTACAACCCAGTGAACAACACATGGAAGCAAGTGAAGGCACCAGGTGGACCTCCTCCAAGGAGTGCGCACCAGGCTGTTGCTACACCGGCCAATAAGTAAGAAATCTGTGGCAAGACCAAAGTTGTAGTTGTTGCATTATATACCTTCAACAACCTTATTATTTATTATCAACCATAGAGTTCAGAATGACATAAAAATGTTGATAAATTTTTAGATACAATAATTTCAGAATATAATTTAAACACTGTTATTTTTTAAATAAACTTTATTTTAATTAAAAAAATACAACTTATCCTTTCTGAAATTTAGTTTGATACAATTAACTATCACATTTTTGTAGATTGTAAGAAATAATTAAAATAATGATATTCTGAAATGTTTTACAGAATTATATTAATAGTTTAAACTAGGTAAATTGTGTTTTTTTAATTTACAGGGGTGAATTATGGGTGTGGGGTGGTGAGTTCACCAGCCCTTCAGAAACGCAGTTCTACCATTATAAGGATCTGTGGTGTTTTTCACTTTCGGAGAAAAAATGGGAAAAGGTATTATTGTCTATACTTGTATTTTATTTAATATATGTGTAGCACAATGTTGTCATTTTGCTTCTTGGTATCATAATTTTATTGAATTATAGGAACTTGAGTTTTTTGTAATTTTGTTGGTAAAATATAACATAGACTAGCTCTGACAATTTCTGTATTTAACTGCATAAAAACTGAATCAAAAATTTTAACCTCTATTAGAGTCGATTTGATTGAAGTATCCTATTAAAATTTTCCCTTCATCAAAATAAATTCAAATTTAATATGCCATATTATTATTTATTGCACCATCTAGACCCACACTTTGCAAGCAGAGCTTGTCTTATCGCAATGACATAACGGATAAATTACATATACATACATACTTTTTATAGTATGTCTCTGATATATTAGATTTTTTTTGTATATATGATATATTAGATTTTTTTTGTATAAATTAACTGTTTATCAAACAAAACAATTTTTCAGGTAGTAGCTCCCAATGGACCTTCGCCTCGTTCTGGCCACCGAATGGTCCTGCTCGGTCGAAAGATCTACATATTCGGCGGCTACGCAGATGACGGCCGAGATTGCAGATATTTTGATGATTTGTACACATTCTGCTTGGACACTCGGCAGTGGGCTAAGTTGACTCCTAGTGGACGAGGTCCTTGTGCTCGATCGGCCTGTGTCATGCTGCCTATTGGCAATGATTCTGTAAGTTTGTGTTATCTTTTATAAGTAATATAACATCTATGATTCTTAAGAATATAAAAATTGACTTGTAATGAGGATTATGCATTTTATTATGATAATTTATATTGTTATAATTAATTCGCCCTTGAAGCTGCTGTCTGATTGAGTATCAAACATATCTTTTAAAGAAGAAATAAGAATGATTAAAAATGAGGATATCTAGAAGGATTGAAAAACGTTATTAAATATATCTAGTAAACATATTTGACGTAGTACTATCTATTTCTCACTAATGTAATGTAATAAATGTAATAAAATTCCAGCTATACATCTACGGCGGTTTCTCCCGCGCGCGGGACGGTCGCACGGAGCGTGCGTTCACGCACACAGACGCGTTCCGACTGACGATATCAGCCAATGGGAGTGCGTCGTGGAGGACGGGGGGCGGGGCGGGGAGCGCGGGGGAGGCGAGGGCCGGTATATCAGCCGCGGTCAATGCCCCCGCTGATAGAGGCTACGTGTTCGGCGGAATTTGTGTGAGTGTGGTGTATGAGTGAGTGCATGCGTGCGTCCGTGACGGCAGTCGCAGCCAGACTATCTGAATATAAATATCATTAGAGGAAACGGTGGGAACATTTGGTGCCCAATGCCACTGCTGAATGAGATTACAAGAAACTAACAGTGGTTGGGTGGAATCAAAATTATAAGGAAACTTGTACATAGTAGTAAGTAGTTGCATCTAAATGAAGTAGCTAGTCGAACGTGGCGGTAGAAGACATAGTCTCACTCCATTTGACATGGAACATTACTTACAAAAAGAAGAAATAGTAATTGACACAGATTGACATAACATTATTTTTAATCTGTGCTACCATATAAAGTGTGCTATTTGAATAAATCGCCAGGATGTAGAAGAAACAGATGAGGAGTTACGCGGTGAGATGAGCGATGAGCTACAAGTGATAGATCTGCAGACGTGTCGCTGGCACCAGGTGGCGCTGCGCACTGAGGTGCAGTCGGCGCACGCGCAGCCGAAGGACGAGCCTATGGTCAGCGAGGAGAGTGTTACTGGTTGGTATTAGCAATGATATGAAGGACATTGTTTATCCAATAAAAAAGATGTATTTGAATTGGCCTATTTCTAACTAAAAAGGAAAGAGTAAAATAGCAAAATTGCTTTTGAAAAAAAATCAAACACTAATTGGCTATAGTTATTTTTGTCTCCTAAATAATTCACTATGACGCAAAATTCAAGAGTAGATTATTCATACTTTATTTACACAAGAAACTTTACCTTGGAGTTATTGCACAATACCCCATGTACCTAATCCCAAGTAACCGTGTTGCAGTGGTAACAGATGAAGTGTTCACAATGAAGCTAGGCTCCGCCCCCGCCCCCGGCCCCGGCCACGCCTCCGACGGCCCCCCGGGGATCCCCCGCCCGCGGCCCCGCGCCCCCGCAGCACGCATGTCCACCATGCTAGCCGTGCAGAGATCTGTGCTCTATCTGTATGGCGGAGTGCTGGAAAAGGACGAGAAGCAGTTCTACTTGGGAGATATGTATAGCTTGGGTAAGTTTTTTTACTGAAAAGCAGGACGGATGTCTGATCGTAAGTAGTGAATTGCACATAAGAGGTCTTACAAATGTGTTGTGCATGTTTTGAGGAGAAATAGGCTCTATACTTAAATATTGCTAGTTCTTAAAAATTTTAAAAATCACGGTTATTTTTGATACCAGTAGAAATATATGGAAGTGGGAACGATAAAATGGCTTTCTACCAAAAAATGTTGTCATCTGTTGAAAATTTATATCTATTGAATATTGCGCAGGCGCTTAATGCAATATCCATTCGTCATACAATAACAAGAGTTAGTAATAAAAAATAATAATAAAAAAGATTTTTATTATTATTTTTGAATAAAAGTATCAATACAATAATTGAACTTAATGATATCAAACAAAGAAAATTACGAAATCACATACATATTTTCGTCTTTACCTTACTTTCATATCCGTTTTTAATTCCAGATCTGCATAAATTAAATGAATGGAAAACGATAATAGCGCAGCCGAAGCTTCCCGACTGGCTCGGGTCTGACTCGGAAGAATCCGGCTCCGAGAGTGAGACAGACGACAGTGAGGAGTCGGACGAAGAATAAGATTTAACTATAAGCGAACTCTAATTTGTACAAATAAATGTGTTTATATGAAGTGTCGTTTTAATATGATAAAATGTAGTCGTGTATGTCGTTTTGAAGTTATTCATAACAGCACGTGAATTATGAGATAAAGATGGATTTATTTCTTTAAATAAGCACTTTCAAGTTTAATATCTTGAATACGATATTAACGAATTGTCTAAGTCAAATTGACCTATACCTTTTCCTATACTACGACAAATTGACATCTGCTGTGGTGTAAAGGTAATTTATAACTGCCGTTTGTGCTAAGGAGTAAGGGGTTCTTTCTGGGGTTTGGAAATATATGTATTTAATTTATCCTTAAGGAGTCTGCGGAGTGTGAAACTAGATAGCGCTGTCTGAAAGTATTTATTTTTAATCGTCTTATCATGCGCCAAATTATATAGATATAGAATAACGCTTTAGGTACTCTAATTCGGGTTATTAAATATAGTAGCATAATATATGTATATGTGTGGAAAATAAAAGACGCCATTCACATGTTACCGTTTTATTTACATATTACTTACACAGTAATATAATTTTTTATAAAAATTTCGATACCTATTCGTACGTATATTTTGTCACACAAAAAAATTGAGATATTTTTATTCATTGCAACACCAACTGTTTTACAATTTTTTTATGACTTTATTTTCAATAATTCGTGTGACTATTATTTCATTATACATAGACATGCTCTGTTACAACAAATCCTTTTGACTTACAAAGAATTTATTTAAACATAAAAAACTTGCTTTGAAGCATACACTGGTTTTAACTCACGTATAAATTAAACCAATCAAGTAAAGTAAAAATAGTACGTATATCGGTATAAATAAGCTTAAATTGCCAATACAAATAACTGAGTTAGAATTTTAGTTGAGAACTTTTAGAACCACAGATACACGAAAACTTACTTCTCGTCATTTTTTATCTGTATTTGAAATGTCAAATAAAGATATTTTATAGAATCCAGTGATGATAGATGATTGATTAAAACTGGGTTGTATCATGCATCAAGAAGCAGTATTTATATATCTATATAACATGTTACCCTGTTATAATTAGCAAACTGTAAAAAAGCTATCCCTAACAACATAAAACCGAGAAAGATTACATTTAATTATTTACAATGACAGACAGATTTCTTTACAATTAATTGCTGCGTTCAAAAAAGTTTAATTACAAGTTAGCATTGTAGTGCTATCTATTTATATTATAAATTTATTACTCTTGTTATGTATTTATTTAGTGAAACCATAACCGACTTCAACAAACAGGCTATAGAGTAATTTGATTTTAATATGAAAAACTACTAAAAACTTGGACTGTTCTATCGTAGAAAAAACTTCAAATATACGCCCCTTACTTTAGAGTTTAGCATTATGTGTCAGCAAGATGGAAAAGATATATTAGAAAACGTATTTTCAATTCCAACAATATCACATACAGGCTCCATTTTGAAGTCGGTTAGTATTGATTCATACAAATGCAAGATAATGTTTAATCAGACAGTCCAATACTCAAATAATATTTCACATTTATACTGACTATAAAATGTATTCATCTATTATAATTTTTTAATCTATTAAAATTGATAAATTTGAGTATTCGGGGCTATAAGGATTAATTCACAGTACAATGTTGCCAGCAAATATAAAACTGAAACTTCATAATAGATGATTATGTGTAATCTGTGCAAGTTATAAGTGCGAAGAAATTACACTATCAATAGTTATTAAGTAGATGGCACAATACAAGCAGTTGAGTTTTGGTCCCGCAACTTGCACATTTAAAAGAGTTGTATAAATAAAGTTAAAAATTATTGAAAGTGAAAAATCCGCAGTTTATTTAATTTCACAAAATATAGGATATATATCATTTAATTTAATTTACTTCAATATTGTGCGTTATATGCTAAATAATTGTTATAAAACAAAATTCTACACTTAATCGCTAGCGCTATAATGAAGTTATAATCCATAACAGTTATTTCTATGCATTAGAGGAAAATAATTAAAAGCAAAAGCTAAATAACATTATGAATAAGATTGTATTATAAAAAAATATAATGCAAATTAACATTCAAATTTGATTTAAAATTGTCGTTTGTCCACAAGCAAACGTGATTCACAATAAAATAATAATATAAAAGCGAATCAGTCTCAACTTATACATAGTTTATCGACTAAGTTATATTTACACGTTACAACATTCCATAAAGCCGACCCTTCGCGCCATTATATTTACACTTTTCATTATACTTATTACTTACAATCGCTTCCATAGACAAAATTTTAAAATTTAAATATCCACCACTATAGGGCGCGAAGCAAATCGACCCGAAAGACAATACATACGAACAGTACGTGAAACAATAAAAAACATTTGCTAGCTAAATCGATCATAATTTACAAGTTAATATTTACAAGATCATTAAATAAATACACAATTTGGCTGATATTTCTCTAAACATTTCTCGATTACGACCTAAATTTCATTGGGAAAAGTTATTGTCGATCACTTAAAATCCGACACGTTTATAATCTGTTACGTCAATCGTTATCTGTGCTGAAATGTCACTTTTATAATCTGTCCTCCTCCGTATCACAGGATCGTGCGCTGCGCGTTGACGGTTGACGCATCGCGGCTTGACGTTTGTTGACGCGCACTGACTAGGCCGTGCGTCACGCGGTACTATTCGAATATTATGCTACACGTGATATCAGACGTTCTTTTTCTTTTTACATTTCATTCCGTACTTTTCACTTGAAATATGCATGACTAAAGCAAAATACAATAGTGTACGAGTCAGCAATGTTGGAAATTAACATTCAAAATTGACAATAAGGATTCATTCACTTAGATTAATTCCGCACTATAGTTGTGCCAAAGGGTAAACATAAACCTCGTTATTTTATATGATTCTAATTTCGAGTGAACAAAGCACGGAATGAAAGTATTAACTGAGAACATGGTTCAATAAACTGTCTGATATCGTGGCAATCGCGTTAGTTGACTTAGAATAGATCCGTGACGATGGTGCCGAACCAGGCGCACACAACAGGCAGCGCATACGAGAACAATGCGCTTTGCAGCGAGGGCTTGTTAGCGGACGCGGCTACGGGCTGCTCGCGGGCTGTCTCTTGTTCCTTACCCGTATCTATATCATTAGTGTTTTGTTCTACTTCAGTGTTGTGACCTGTAGTGTCGTCGGTATGCAGACGCGGTTGAATGTTGTTGGTGGAGGGTCCGTTGACAATGTTTGGTATGAACGGCACTTCGGATATCGGGTTTCTTGTGTCCGTATCTGGGTCTGTTGTTGGTATGTCTGGACGGCCGGAACCTGGAAAGGAATTAGTATTTATCAATCCTTTATAAGATTATATGTGATATGTATCTTAAGTTTCCGCAATTGGACAATATTTTACTATGAGATGCGAACTCTAGATCTTTGACTGTCTACTGTTAAATATTTAAAAAAGAATTATATTAAAGTATAATAGTGTAAATTTCAAGAGCACGTACATTCTAAACAAGAATTTATCTAGTATAAAGAACATAAAAAGTAAGTTTAATTTTTCATTTCTTATTTAAATAAATATTTTAAACTTCAAAACTGTAATACTTATACATATAAAATATGTTTTATATATACCTTCAGGATAGTCGTTGCCGGCGTCCCTATCCTCGTCATCATCAGGCAGATCTTCTGTATCATCGATGTGGTCTCCGGAGCCAGACCCGGAACCGGCGTTCTCGAATAGATCTAAGTTTGTGGCCGCTGCTTGTAAATCTTCAGCTAAAATTGAATAATGTACTCATTTTTATTTTCGGATGAAGAAGTTAACCGACATACCTCGAAAGGTCTATTAAATAAATAAAATGAAGTTCAGTTATCTATTAACAATGTGGCATGGTCCACACCTATGGGTAGTGCTATAAAGGGTTTGATTGAAATGCTTTGCTCATGAAATTCATAAGCTGTGATTTTCTATGTACCTTCAACATATTTAACCTTTTTTTTGTAAAACATACTTAAAATAATTACTTGCTGACCAAAAAAAAAATACTTACGAGAGTCCTTCCACTGCACTTCGACGCCATTATACGCGTCCCTTAAGCGCGCGCTCAGTCCGCGTAGCGCTTCGAGTTGCGCGCGCGCCACCCCCGCGCCCGCGCCCCCCGGCCCCGCCGCACTAGCGCCGCGGGCCTCGGGGTTGGACGCCAGGGCTGCTGAACCGTCGCCTGCTGCTACACCCGTATACCTGTAAATTTATGTGAATGTAAACTTTTGTAATAAAACCATTTGGTTACATTAGACTTATCAAATAGGCTCTAAAGCATTTTATAATGTAAACAAGGTTCTTGAAGCATATAATGGTTCCCTATTAATTATTGGTCAAGAGATCAAGGTATGTGAGACTTACGTGGCTACGTGAGTCCCGTTAAAGCAGGGCGCGGAGGTGACGCTGGCGGAGGCGCACAGCAGCGCGGGCAGGTGCGCCCAGTAGCGCCGAGAGCTGCGCACGCGCGCGCGCGTCTCGCGCACCAGGCGCTCCAGCGCCGGACCGCCTTCAGCACCTACACATCCCCATAACATTACAAATAAACACAACTATAGAAACTTAAATAATTGTGTCCCGTACACAAAAAAGGAGAGTAATAGATGGAGAGTAAGTGGAGAAGATCGGAAGTTTTGTGCGTACAAACATTTTTGTTACTTTTTTTCATACAGGCAGATAGAAGTTATTTTACTATGGTGAATTTAAAAGTGTCAACTTACCATGACTCTCTTCAACTTTGGTAGGCGGCTTCTTCTTCTTTGAGCCACGTTTTCCGTCGAACTCGTACGACCTAAAGTCTATCTCTCCTCCCGCCGGTTCCGGATCTGCGTTTCTCTTCTCTCTCCTCTCCTGTTCCTTTTCGTGTTCTTCCAGCTGTTGGAGGTTTATATCTCCTCTCATGTATTGCAGGAAGCGAGACCTCGATTTTGCCTGCTCCTTCATCTCTTCCGTCACTCTTTTGATGTCCTCCGGCGTACGGAGGCTCGTCAGTGATGGGTCGTTATTGACTAGCGTCTCAAGTGACGTTTCTATGACGAAATCGTCCACATCATTCGATGTTTTCCAATCCAAGTCGGGTAGCGAGCGAGCGAACCTTCTCTGCCTGTCCGGTGCAAAGAATGGACCGGACACGCCGCCACCAAGAACTGGCTTGCCGCATCCAGAGAATATTTTCTGGGAAATTTCTTGGTTGCGCTCTTGGAAGCTCATGATGGCTTCTGATATTTTGATGTCTATCGGGCCGACTACCATGGCGATATTAAATGGTCCGAGAAGGCGGTCCGCTACTTTTTCTACGGCATCTGAAATGAGCAAGACACTTTTTAATAGGTATTCTAGCTGAAACTTAAATATTTTCTCCCTTTAATGTATCACTATAGCTTAAATGCTGCTGCTTTCCCTCCCACCTTTCTGTATAGCAGCTATATTCACCCTTGTATTACTTTTGAAGGGCCGGATAAGTCAGTGATCGCTTACCATCAATTACAATAACTGATAACTCTTTGATAATAATCTACGGAAGAATAGAAATAGCACTCACCAACATAAGCGTCCCACTGCTCAGCCAGGTCGGCGTGCGCGGGCAGGCAGGCCCTGATCACGTTGTGGCAGTACCGGCTGCAAGCCAAAGCAGAGTTGCCCCCACAAGCGCCGCAGTACTGTAGCCGCGCCCATGACGTCACACATTCTTGGGTCACTCCCACCTGAAGAGTTAAGATGAGATTTTATAAACACAGATTATTAATTGTTTCTTAGTGATGAAAGTTGTGGGCTTCTCTTTCAAATATCAACAATCAATTATATCAAAAAGACTAAAATAAATAAATCCGAAAACTGAACATATTAGAAGATAGAACAGATTTTTGGAAGTTATTAGATGTTTTACATAATATTCCTATTTCCCTACCACCATTGGATACCTACAGGATGCGTACGTACGGGATTTTCACCAGATAATTTATAAAAATAATTGAAAAAGTCATATACAGACTGCTCCTTCACATAGTAACAAATCCTATGGAAACAATTATTATATTTCAGCAAATAGCAGTGAAATCATCTCCTTGACCTTTTTGCTTATACAACCGAACACTTTACTGAATGACATCACCCATACGCGTGAAACAATTAGCAATTACTAATAATAATGGTTGAATCTTTACTGCGAAATCCGTCCATCTGGCACGCGAGCTAATTAGGTTAGTTCATCTGATGAAGATTTCTTTAAATTAACGAACGAGTTTTTTATGTCTGCGAATATGAGTCAAAGAGTTACGTTAAGGAAAACTATAGACTGATACTTTATCGGTGACAATTTTTTTTTATTTACGACAAAGTAGGTTTTATAATTAAAAAAAAAAACAATTATAAGGTTTGCTTAAGCAACTTTAATTCTATTATAAATCCGGAACATGAAGAATCAGTACTAAATCAAATTACAGCCTAGAAAGCAGTTAATTAAGGAAGTAATAAAATAATGTTCAGACTAAACTAAACGGCCATAATATTGGTATAAGTGTAACCTAATTGCAATATGTCGTCTGGCGCCAAAGATGACGTGACCACAGATTATATTCTGAGGTCAATATTTTAATGAATGACTTGTTGTTCGATTCAAATAAACCGCTAATTGTATAGGTATGGATATTGGTTAAATAAATGTTCATTTGATTTATATAAATTGATCTTTATACATGTTAATAACTCCTTCATTTTATTATACTCGTACAAGATATTATGAGATACAATTTTTTATATGTATATAATATTGTTGATCTAAAAGGTGTGTTTTAATATGATAATCGATATAATGATCACGTATCAAATAAATCGTTTATAGACCATCGCGACTTTGTTACCATAACAAGGACATGAATAAATTTATAACAATCAAATTTATCGTCTACGCTTGCCAAATTCTTAACCATTTAAGGACTGGCCTACCGCGCGAAATACATTAGACGAAATTTATTCTAAAACATGGCCTAATCTTTATTTATTTTGTATTGTCAAAACATAACTATGACATAATTAAATCGTTACTTAACTTTATTACAGCATTATACAAAAACGAATACAATTAATGTCCCGTATTTTTTTCTTTAGCCAAATTATTTCAATATTTTGTGATTAAAGAAATTAGAACATGCTTAGACCAAAATTGAAACCGTTATAATAAAGTACCATAAACATTAAATACTAGAAATAAAATTAAAAGCAAACAAACAACACGGACCTCTTTAAACATTTTCTCTAAGGTACCAGCGTACAGTGTGTCTTGGTTCAATCTAAAAACTCATTCTGTTTGTTCAGTAGCGAGGCACAAGGGTCAACAGTTGTAATAATGTTTGCCCTTATGTATACCGCTGGGGGTACGCAATCTCTTTTGATATCTCGAGTTTATCTACGACAGTGAATACCAATATCAGGAATAATATCTATCTACGTCGTTGGAAATAACGGTTTTCTTATTATGACGTACTAGACGTGGCTTGCGGATTTACCCGGGAAGTTCCTGGGGCTATACCGGGATATAAGTATAAAATCTAATATACCTGCATATCGTAGTTCTTGCGTGAACTAGCAAACACAAAGAGTGTGTTAAGTAATTTTTATTTATCAGCAAACAAGAGATCTCAAAAATCATAAAAAAAGAATTTCCTGTAGTCTTCTGAAGGTAAAAAATAGTATTTCATACACACGATTTCAATATTGATTTATTGTTTGTCTGGATATTCGGGCGAGGATGTTGTGGTTGTGTGGGTGTGTGCGTGTGTTGAGATACATTTGATAAATTTCAATTTAATTAAAGGTTATTAGAGCTTTTATATAATTCAGCGAGTGCTTATTTATATTCAGTTGACTATATATTGGAAATCACACCTATCATAAAATTATCAATTCATGTTATGTCAGATGGTTATGTGGGTATTAGTATGTATGTCTGTGTGTATGTGTTTTTGTGTGAGTGTATGTGTCTCAATAGTCCACTATACCTGTATCATATTCCTGACGACGTCAGCGCCAGCTCGCAACGCCTTGTGGAAAGTTCTAGTCGCCACGAAAGCTCTTCTAAGCTGCACGGACAACTTCGAAGGCACGTCCTCGAAGGGCTGTATGTCTCGCATGTGTTCACTCACGCATTTGAGATAGCTGCAATTTGATTAAGTACTTATTAAGGATTAAGGCATTTCATATGATGGATAAGGGTAGGCATACGTAACATGCTACCAAATAAACACAATAAATCATCAAATTGCATTAAAATGGCATATATAATTCCCATCGAAAAATGCGTGAATGTTTAAAATTATCTCTTTCAAGATTTGCATACTTTTTGGTTTTTGGTACAAAGTAAATTTCTCAGTTTTATAATTATACGCAACGAGTTACATATCGATGCTGTACATGTCCGTTTCACAGCAAAATAACTGTATCTTATTGAATATACGATCAAAGCGTGCGCCGAATTCTGCACCAGTAAATCGTGGCAGGGTAAAAGATTAATGACTGCATTGTGCCAACATTGGCGTTAGCCTATAATTAACTCGACGGAGCGGGCAAATTGCCGAACTTGAGCCTGAATATATTGTTTTACGAATAACAGTATTTATTGGAAAACTGGCTGTTTCCTCCTTGCCTTATACGTCTATTTTTCCCTTAATACGCGTGTACATCTTAAATCTCGAGAGTGAAATTGTGGGTAGACTCAGCTTCAGCCGACTAAAACCCGATATGTTTCGACATATCGCTTCATAAATGGAGCACGGCACTTGCAGACTTTTCCCTAATCCCTTATAACCCTGGTAGATATTAAATTTATAACTTTTTTAACACCTAATGTTATGGTTGGTTATTATTAACACACGAATGAATCTAAAAATTAGAGGATAAAAAACAAGACTAATTTCAGTAAAAGGTTCAACTCCCGAGAGAGTAGAAAAAGTTGCAAAAACCCCGAACGAAGTGAAGGCTAAAAAAAATCACATAAAAAAAAAATATATTTTTTTATCTATGTAAACCCCAAAAGCAGGTCAGCACAAAATTTTCGGCTGGCATGCTATATCGTCGTTTCTCACTCTATTAGCATATTGGCACAAACATGCGACATCGTGCTTCGAATACTAAAGATTACTCACTAATCTCCCGTCTTAAAGAAACACACTGTAGCATGCAATGTTACTCATTTAAACTAAATTAATGACGATTTGATAGAGCAACTTTAGTATAAATCAAGATTCGTATGTTTTTTACAAGAAGAACTATCGCTTTTATTTTGCGTCCAAGGTGCTGGATTGAACCACAAACCACTTAGGTAGCCTATAGCTTAGCTGTCTTATATCAGAAAATACATATAAAGTGGCCTAACTATAAATTTTTATCTCTTTATCTCTTTAGGCTTAACTCTAAATTCCTCTTTTACACTCCTCAACAAATTTTGAGATTAATATTTTTAGCTGCATGTTGGTTTCAAACACATTAGTAGCATACCACAAAGTCCACATAGAAATGAGGAGATAGCTACTTACTTCTCATCAAAGCTGTATTGCGAGTTGAGTACAGTGAACATCTTCTGATAGAGGATGTCGAAGAAACTATCCATCATCACGTCGAAGTCGGTGTGACCGCGAGTGTAGTACCTGGATACCAATAAAATAAATATTACATCCCTTCATTTATTAAATAAATTAATTATAAATAAATTTGTCATAGGTGTCCTAACAATAACTTCATTTTACAAATACACATGTTACCCATTGATTATTCAAAACTTACGTTAACTTCAATTTTTTTTATAGTATGAAGAGGGAAGACGAGCTGGACGCACTCCTGATGGTAAGAGTAACGCCGGAACTTAGCTATAAAGCCAAACTCCGGTCAGGGGTGCACTACACCAATGCTCCCCACTTTGAGTCGTCAGATGTTAAGACTCATACAGTGGCACTATTGAGAATATTCTAGAACAGTAATGTCAACGAAAAATATGTCTCGTCTCACCTCTCCAATTGTTCGAAGAGTTGCACGAAGACGTAAGAATGTTGCTCGTAGATCATGCCATAAGTCCTCTTGAACATCGCGTGGAACTCTTCGCGTGACAACTGCAGGAGTTTGCGGAAGAATTCTGCGACAAAAGACGTTTGGTACATTATTGTATTGAAATACTGTGATTCAAATGTGTTACTTTATGTAGCCTAGTTGTATAAAGGTATTATTGACGTCGATTCTGTTTATATCTATACTAATATATAAAGAAGTAAAGTTTGTGTGTTTGTTAAATTGTAAGGTCTAATCTCGGGATCTACTGAACCGATTTAAAAATTCTTTCACCAATAGAAAGCCACATTATTGCTGAGTGTCATAGGCTATATAAAAAAGGATTGTTAACATTATGCCCAACGAAGTGGGCACGGGTCCGCTAGTGCATAATTTTTTTTTAAATTTGAGGTGGTAGGAAGTTTAAATTCGTGTTTGGTTGTAATGAAAGGATATTGATATCGTTTTATCTATCAAAACCAATTTATTTGTAAACATCATAGTTTATATCATAGATATAAAATTATGTCTTATACGTTCTAGGTATATCCTAATTCATGTGTAAATAGTAATAGTTCATAAATAGTAAGGTTCCTAAATAAGTTCAGTAGGTAACAGTAGCAATAGTAAGTTCTTTTAACATATACAATTACTACCAAGGCTGTTAGTTTGCTATTTCCTTAAAATGCTTTAACAATAGCCGGTAAAACTACTTCGGAATTTCTCTGATCTTAGGATGCTATCAAGGATACGAAGTGTTTTTTTTGCTTGGTAAGAAATGCATATCTATTGTAAATGAGCTGATACTGTAGTGACCCCTAATTAGACAGGATCTGAAACGCACTTCTGATATATCTTTAAGTCTGCATACGAGTATATATACAACTTCCCAATGTTGATTGTTGAGTATATTTACTTTGTCCATTAAACTAAGTAGTTTATGATATTATGTATTAGTTTGTAATTTTATGTGTACACGTATAAGCATTGTGTCTGTGACAAGATGTCACTTTAGTAGGGGAGCCCACGAGGCTAAATGGGGATTTACTCGAGCGTCGTAGAGACCTATTGGGATGCAAAGCTTAGATGATAAGAAGAAAAAAATGTTATGTGATATATACCTTTACATCGGTGGGG
>DWAJ01001371.1:0-22846 GCA_018238005.1 Eurema mandarina | reverse complement strand
ACCTTAATCCGATTGAACATTTATAGGACGGATTGAAAAAAAGAATAAGAGGCCGAAAAATTGCTCCAGCCAACATTCTGCAGCTACAAAATGCGCTCAGGGAAGACTGGGAAGCTGTGCCACAAGAATTCATCAAACACTTGATAGAGTCGATGAGAAACAGGCTAGAGGATGCAACACTTCTTATAAATAAACGTTTTATGAAATACCTTTCCTTTTTTATTTAATTAATCCCCAAATTTTGAACTGTTAAGTTAAGTTAAAATCGTGTAATCAAGATAAAATTGTTGTTGTTCTTTGTTTTCGCCAAGGGGGTAGACTTATATGGTATCATTGAATAGGTATTAAAATAACCTTTGACCCTATATTAAAAATAATGTATATTCTTTTAATTAAATAAAAAAAAAATGGTATTATACAAAAAATGTGTACATGTGCGATTTCATTGCACCCAAGTGTAGTTAATCAATGCTCACCATAGACAGGCTTATCCGTATGTTCATCCCACAATGAAACATAGCAATCAAGAGAGCCCGTTACAAAGTGTGAATGTGACAGCGGCTTCACTGAAAGAGCATGTATTGGCAAGGTATGCGCTGAACTATAATTTTTTATACATAACATGCTTTCATTAATATCCCATACCTAAAACACATTGTTTATTATGATGTTATCAACCTGATGAACTGTCAAGAGTTTAAAAACTACTGGCAATTTGCTTTTTTGGACATTTTTGGACATTTACAAAACAGCAAAATGTATCTATTCCTTTTTAAATACATTGTTACTATTGTTTATAAGATTGCATTAAGATAAATTACAATTTTATAACAATACCTTAACATTTCCATCTCCGCCTGAAGTAATGTAAGATTTATCTTGTTCCAGGCTCTGAATAGTCAGGACTGCAGAGTCATGTTCAGCTACACACAGTTCCTGACTCCAAATCTTCCAAGCTTCATCATTTCTTGACCAAATACTGATACCACCAGTGTCATCACATAGAATTACCTGTAATAATATACAGTCAATAAAACTATATACACTTACTTATGGTAAATTTTAATATTGTCCTTGCAATTTCCAAAAAAAAAGTTGTTAATTACCTTGGTTGAACTACCAGTAAAACAGCCATCGGGAGTACTACTTTTTAAATTTATATCTCTTTTGGCAATATTCGAGATGTTTTGTTGTGTTTCATTATTTTTAAATATGCAAGCTCCTCCATTCCAATATCGGCCAGTCAATTCTGAACATCCTACTAGTATAGACCTATCTGAAAAAACATGATTTTATGAAATATCTTAACTTTATAAATTAATTAATTACTAAAATGCTATATTTACCCTGATGAACCCGAACATAATCTAAATACGATTGTGTGTTTGTGCCAGTGGTTTCTTTTCGATATATTTCAGCATTCAAATGCGGCGGGATAATTTTGTTACTGTTTTCCATTTGGCTTACTTTTAAGTATAAGTGTTAAGTAAAATTAAATAAAGTTACTACCTATGTTTAACGTTATAGTTTCTGACCTTAAAATGTTGAAGGCGGACCTAAAAGCATTTAAAAATTAAAAGTTAAGACTTAAAATTAAAGATTCAAGCATGATATTGATTTGACATTGACATTGACAGTTATAAAAATTGACTGATATTGAAAAAAAAATAAGCTGGGTATAATAAATCATAGATGGGAAAAACTAGTTTTCTCTGTCTACGTAATAAACACACTCCATTAATATTTTCGAGAAATGAGCAGTATTTCTAACATGAATTTATGTCAATGTTTTAATTATTATAAAATTGGCGCTTAAACTCTCTACAATAGCCGATGCCATAATATGATTCGTCAATCGCTACCAAATTCCAAAGACGTCACACATGTGACATGATGTTACTTTTGTCAAATGTCAAGTGTTATTAAGCGACAAGCGTCAAAGTTAAGATATTTTTTAACATAAAAACATTAAAAATAAAGTGTAAATTATTGAACTAACCGTGAAAAGCTTATCCTAAGCTTGATATACACTGGTATGTATCATGTTGTAATATAAGTTTCAAATGATATCTGTTTTTGGTTTGCTTAGTACAAACACTAATATATAGTTAGAAAAAGTGACGATAATTACGATTTATCAGTGCTATTAAATATTGTTTAGTGCAACAAATGGCTTCGCTGGAATTACTGCAATCTTTAAATGGTCACAAAGGTATAGCTTGGAATGTGTCATGGCATCCTACAGGCAAAGTATTTGCATCATGTGGAGAAGATAAGGTTATCAATTTGTGGAGTAAAGAAGGACAAGGATGGGCAGTAAAAACGATGCTAGTTGACGGACATCAACGAACAATTAGAGAGGTAGCTTGGTCTCCATGTGGTAATTACTTAGCCTCGGCTAGTTTTGATGGGACAACAGCAGTATGGGACAAAAAGAGTGGTGTGTATTTAAAACTTATACATAGAAGATCAAAAAGCTTATATATATTTATATGTAAAATATTTTATTAGGTCAATTTGAATGCAATGCAACATTAGAGGGACATGAGAATGAAGTAAAAAGTGTTGCCTGGTCTCCATCTGGACAATTATTAGCTACTTGTGGCAGAGACAAGTCAGTTTGGGTGTGGGAAGTTGCAGGGGACGATGAATATGTCTGTGAAGCTGTGTTAAACTCACATAATCAAGATGTGAAAAAAGTCGGTATTTTAACTGATTCATGAACTTTGATATTGAAACGATAGATATTAAAGATTATGTTCTGTTTGTAGGTTGTATGGCACCCTTCATTAGAGATATTAGCTTCAGCCTCATATGATAATACTGTAAAGATTTACAAAGAGGACCAGCTTGATAGTGACTGGAATTGTGTAGCTACACTAGAATCACATGATTCCACAGTTTGGAGTTTGGCGTTTGATAAGACTGGAGAAAGATTAGCAACTTGCAGTGCTGATAACACTATTAAAATTTGGAAGGAGTATAAACCTAATAATGAATTGGGAGTGAGTGTATCAGATCAGGATTCTGTGTGGAAATGCATTTGTACACTATCCGGGTACCACTCAAGATGCATATATGATATTTCTTGGTGCCCCAATAGTGGGTTACTGGCGACTGCTAGTGGAGATGACATAATAAGAATATTTAAAGAAGCAGAAAACTCAGACCCAAATGCACCAACATTTGATTTAGTTTGTAAAAAGTATAATGCACATTCCCAAGATGTTAATTGTGTAAAATGGAATCCCAGTGGAAACCAGGAGTTGTTATCATGTAGTGATGATGGTGATATCAAAGTTTGGAAATTCACTGAAGAATAGTTTTGCATTTATGTTTGATACTGTATATATTTTTAAACATAAATTGCTGAAAATAAGAAAATGAAAATAGTGTTGATATATTATGGTGATGTTTTTATAAATTTAATTGTTACTGAATAAAAACCTAATATCTTGTAAATGTCTTAATATTATTTCATGTAAAACCTTTGCAGTTCTAAGTAAGAAGTACTGAAATAATATTTATTAAGGTTCTTTGCCCCCTCATATATAATATAAGGTCTTTAATATATTGATGTTCAAAAAACATCGGCAGCTTACATTTAAATTACATTTTTTAAATTCAATTAAGTTCAAGTGTAGGAAATGATACTTTCAACTAGCTTATAGGAACACTATGAGATACGATTAGAAGGTTAATACAGAATAAACTAATGCATTTGTCACCGGAAGGTAACAAGAACAGCAAATCTATAATTTTCATCGGAAATTTATAAACCTTCGTAGGATTCTAAATGTGAGACAAATTCTATTATTTTACGTATTACGCGTAAAATAATAGGTAAGCAATAATCAAACGCCATGTGTGCTCTGATTGGTTGAATAACTGTCAACATCAACGAATCAGAGAGCAGTGTGTTATTTTCCGTATTTTAAAACAGCGTTAAATTAAAAGCTCATCTGTGATTGGTCGAACCATTTAGAACCTTACGAATGGATATTCGTTAGTTGATAAATTTACCACGAGACGTCGCAAATTGATAAATTTGCGAAAATTTGGTCGTAAAATAATACAATTTATTTCTCGTTTAGCATCCTACGAAGGTTTATAAATTTCCTAGGAAATATATAAATTTGCTGTTCTTGTTATTTTCCGGTGACACATACATTTTTTTTTGTTTTACAATTGGTACATTGTAAGTGTAGATTATTTTATAAATTATAAATATATAATTCTTGATATCTTAAAACTATTCATTTTCTTTCAGTTTCTGATGCTTTTTAAACTACCAGGTACAATATTAACTAAAGGAGTCCATATTTACAAATATTCTACGAATATTTCTAGTAGTGTCGGAACAGCCATGGGTTTGAAATTAGCTGATGTATTAAATGCCTTAGAAGCATTTGCACCAAAATCTTTGTCCGAAAATTGGGATAATACTGGACTTCTAGTTGAGCCTTATACACAGAGGTAATATGTGATTTGATAACCTACTTGTATAAGACTAGCTGACCCGTGCCCACTTTGTTGGGCATAATGTTAATTATCCTATTCGGATTTTTATATAGCATATGAAACTCACCAATAATTGGTGAAAGAATTTTTAAAGTCGATTCAGTAGATCCCGAGGTTACCCCTTACAATTTAACAAACACACAAACTATACTTCTTTATAATATTAGTATTGATTACTGATTATGCTTATTTTTATCATGAGTCAAAGAGTTTACTTTGTCTACGTCTTCTTTCTCACTGTAGTATAATATTTATACATTTCCATAAATTTTATGTCGTATTTCGTTTTTTTCTACTGCATTCGATTTTAATTTTGATTTCAATCTAAATAAAAGTATGAAAGAGTACATTGATAGATTGTCATTCTTTTATAGCAGCTATCTGAATAACATTTTTAAAAATATAATGACTCTATTTTAGAAATATCAGCAAAATTTTATTAACCAATGACCTAACGGAAGATGTCGCATTGGAAGCTGATAGTTTTGGCTGTGAAATGATTATATCATATCATCCTCCAATATTCGCTCCAATGAAATCAGTTCAACAAGGGTAAATATTACTTAACTATTACATTACTGTTAATTTTTAGTCGTTGCAGATGTTTATGGCAAACAAATATGTAACATTCGGCTCGCGGTAGTCTTACCGAGATTCAAACCATAAGCATAATGAAAAACAATTGTACTTATTGCAGCGCTTGGAAGGAGCGGATTGTTTCGTTGTTATTAGAAAAACGCATATCTCTTTACTCTCCTCATACGAGTTGGGATTGTGTCAAAGGTGGCGTTAATGATTGGTTGGCATCACCCTTTCCTGTGTCAGAATCCACCCCCATTATACCAGGAACAGACCCTACAACAGGCGCTGGAAGGTATGTACAAATCAATGTCTTTACTCCACCTACTTCTTTACCAATTCACAATCGACGTTTAGGTTCATAGTTATCTCAAATAAATTTAAATTTTAAAAATACTTACTGAGGACACTTATTTTAAAACAGCGCCTTCTTGTTCCACGCTAGGCGAACTGTGTGTCATTGCAACTAGTTAACCGATACATTTCAGATATACAACTTTTATTTTGTAAATAATAGTAAGAGGCAAAGAGAGTTAAGGATCAAACACACTAACCTTCGCGCGGAAGTCACCAGTACGCGTATTTAAATTTTAACCTTAAACTTAGATTTAATAACAAGAACACTTTTCCGTGTTAATATAAATATAAACTAAGTACTTACATATTTGCTATTTCATATCATTGTACTGATTTTTTGGTAATAAATATTAAATAAGGAATATCCAAAATATAATTTTAATTACAGGCTTCTAAAACTAGAAAACAATATTTCTATATCGGATGCAGTTTCAAGAGTTAAGCGCCTCACAGGTCTACAACACGTAAGATTAGCCTTAGGTAAAAACAAAGGCATCGATGAAAAATGTGTGCAAACAATTGCACTGTGTGCTGGATCCGGTAGTTCGGTGTTAAAGAACACATTCGCAGATTTATTTCTTACAGGTAAATCATGGAATTTTTTGTATGTTGTAAAATTATTCTGTAAAATTTACTTTACTGTATATCGATTTTTTTATAGACTAAGCATTACATATAGACTACAAGATACCTGTCATACATTTTTGTTTATTTTCAGGAGAAATGTTGCACCACGACGTTCTTGATGCGGCGCAAAGAGGCGTATCTGTGATTTTAACCAATCATTCAGATTCCGAAAGAGGTTTTTTAAAAGAGTTTTCAGCACATCTTCAAAGTGCTCTAAACAACAAAGTTCAAGTTTTTGTTAGCGAACGCGATAGAGATCCCTTAACTACTGTGTGATCTGTGTGTTTTTAAAAAAGTTTAAATAAAAATTCGTTTTAAAGAGCATGTTTTTTTTATTTTTAAATAGATTAGTAAAAGCGTGTTAATAGTTGGATTAATAATGTTATGAGATCATTATTGAATTAAATGTTGAATTCCTTCTTCATTGTAGGAAAAACGCGCTCGTTCTCTTTTCTTCCTTACAGTAATTGGCAAGATTTATGTGCATGGAATTTTGATTTTTTTTCTTTTACATTCAAATTCTGTTCAACTTTTGCGTTATTCCATGGTTGGTCTGAAAATTGAACTAAAAGACGTTTTAGATGTCATATTATGATTCTACATAACGTCATTCTAAGCATGCACATGTTTACTTACATCGATTACTTACGGAAGCCAGATTTATTAGTAACTTTGCTTTTAATCGCTGAATCACTGGTATATTTTTGATGCGATGCTGCGTGGCTCTTTTTTGATAATTCTTGACCAGGTTTAATTTTACAAATCGAGGATACAGTTCCATTTTTATCGTCATAGTTTATTACGTATTTACTTCTTATTTTTGTGGAATTTTGTTTTGTAATATTCTTATCAATAGTTTTGTCACTTTCTATCGATTTCTTCTTTTCTGGACTCTTGTTCCTCGGTACGCCGTCTTTTGTACGAACTTTTATTAGTTTTGTTTCGGCTCTGGAATCATGTAACGTGCTAATTGTAGATTTTTCAGTATTATTGGATTGTTTATCTTTAGTCAATTTCTTTTTTGATGTAAGTGTATTCATATTATTACAATCTTTACTTCGTTCGGAAGTTCTAGATTCTAAACTTTTACTATTCATAGATTGACTATGTGTACTAGAATTAGTTTTATCAGAATATCTCGCTTTATTTTTTCTTTCTTTCAAAGACTCGTCTCTACGCGATTTTGTTAGTTCAGGCGTTGTTAATATCTCGGTTCGTTTTGGTTTGTGGTTTTCCACATTTGCGTGTTTGCCTTTTAAACTTCCATATTCTTTTTTTCTTTGTTTTATTTCTCTCATTTCGTCACTTCGATCTTTTTCTGTTATGGAAGCAATGTTCTTTTCTTTCGTGTCAATTGTATTTTTAATTTTTCTTTCATCTTTGAATGGACTAACATTCACATATATATTTTCAACGTTCTTGGTGTTCTTTACATTAGTTTTTTCCTGTTTATTTATGTCTTCGATGTGGCATCTGATAACAGATCTGTAATAAAAAAACTTGTTTTTATTATATTATACAATATTATATATCAAACGATATGAAACCCGGTTTCAAAGTACTTACCGTTTCGGCGAAGAATTTCCCAGTCTATCTCCTTTTATATGTGACTGTTCTTTCTTGGGTGGTTCAGATATACTTCGACTTGTAGAATTCAAAACTTCTTTTGTTTTCTTAAGTCGTGATCTTCTATAGCTATTGTCCTCAGCCTCAATTATAGGATTTAAAATCCGGGTATTACTATTTTCTGAGACACCAAGTTTAGTCCTTGGTTTTGGAGTCGGGATATTATAATATTTATAATTAGAAATATTTTGATAGTCCTGATTCTCATCTGACTCAGCTTCACTATTGCACACACTATTTGATACTTTTTGTACCAGCTTAACAGAGTGAAATATTTCTTCTTGAAGTGTATCTTGAGTATTATACTTTTGATGGTCTTTTTCTGTATCAATACCAAAATATGTTAAATCGCTATCTCTCAGTTGACGTGTTTTCAATGATCCTGATGGTGCGGCTAGTAATGTCTTGTTATGTCTATCGTAAAGAAAAGATGATTCTTTAACAGTATCTTTGGATTGTTTTTCAGAAATTTTGTTGTTTTCGTCGGAAAGAAAAGTTGCCTTTTGTGGACCTAAAATAATTTCGATTATTAAGAAAAAAATATTGCAAATTTATAAAAAAAAATCAAAATGATTACCTGAATTGAGTGTCCTTACATTACTAGCATTGCGACTTGTATTATTTGGTTCCAAGTTTTTATTTATAACAGTAACAGCTGATACCATTTCATTTTCTTCATATTTTTTGCCATTATCATTCCCAAAATCTATATTTTCCCCTAAGAGATATGGCTTGGGTTTCGGGATTTTGTTTTTGAGAATACTTTTTGTAACTGCCGTATTCTCATCGATATCAACAAATTCGTTTTTACTTATATCAGTACTTGCAGACATATCTAGTACATTAGATTTTTCCCCAAAGAGTGTTATTGGTTTATCGATTCGATTATTAAATGGTACAAATACACTTCTCTTTTTTCTAAAATCATTCGATGGTGGTCTTTTTTCATCAGTAGCAATAATATTTACTGTACCTGATTCAGCTGCAAAATGCAATTCGGTTTTACAGAAACCCACTTTTTTCGTTCTTTTGTCACTTTCGTTATTACTTGCTAAGGTACTTTCTACTAATTCCTCATTTTCCACAGTGACAGGCAATGTTATTGTTACTTTACCTTTAGACTGCAGTGATATATTATTTTCATTATGGTATTGTTCATGTAGGTCTTTAAAAGGACTAACACGATTTGCTTTTATTGTATTTGATCTGTTTTTGTGTAACCAGTCTTGAAATGATTCTTCTGGCAGATCTGACAACTTTTCCTTACTAATACGTCGCCTCGACAAGCTTTCCAACAAATTATGATGATCATTTACTAATTCTGTGGACTTACAAATACCACTATCAGTCGATGAGTCCATAATAAAAGTATCATTATTACTGAAAGAATTATTATTTAAGGGGGTTGTATCTTCGAAACTGTAACTTTTACGCCTATTATTCCATTCCTCGCTACCGTTTAATAAAGATGTATACTTGAGGGTACTCAAACTAGTAGGAGCATCGAGTAATGGCGACACACGATTGTTTCTCTTGTGTATATTTTTAATGCTTTCTTCATTACTATCGCTGTCTCTTTGATTTCTGCTAAAAGTGTTTCTACTACTATTTCTAGAATCAAGATCGATAATGCTTGCATTGTCTGTAGAGGACGATTCCTCACTGGGCATTCTGATGGAGCTTTTACCCTTTGAACTTTTCCATTTCGATGGAGCTGATATTTCTATATCATCTGGTTCCGTTACTTTGTAGTTCATATTGTCGTTATCTACATCTGAACAAGACTCAAAAGGGGTCGATGATATTTCCATCGGTTTTGTAGGAAGAGCTAAAGGTTGTGCGAAATTGTACCCGGAAGTAATGACCTGAAAAATACAAAAAAAACATTTTAATGTGAACAACTTGAATTTTAATTTTATTCCACATAGTATATAGTGCTGTCCTACCCGCGTAATAAACTTATTAATTCACGTCAACATATTTATTTTATAAGTTTGCTAGTATCGATAATTATGAATATGTTTGACGGGACCCTCTTTATTTTTTTATCATAATAGAGGTCTATAATGCCCAGTATCGGATACGAAAAAAAAATTAAAGTGATTGCATATGTAGTTAGATACCACTATATCTGTCCGCGGTTAATTTAAAATGAAATTAAATATTCATTTACTTGTCTCGATGATTGCATTAGATATGAAGAAGCAGGTGCTCCAGGGCCTGCGGAAGAGTGGAAGGCTGCTCTCATGACACGGACGCGGGTGCCCGGCGCGCTCGCGTGGAGTACCTCCATAGCGCGAGCGATGCGCCGTGTCACGCCGCCTTCGGTCACCTGGAGTTATAAAACTACACTTTAAGTCTTATTTGCAAAATTACTTCATAAGATAATTTATATAAGATTAACAGTTAAAAATATACATGATACATTTTTTTATATTATGTTGTCATAACTTTTGTCGTTTTTGTGTTTTACGGAGTTTATTATAATGAGTAGGTACAATAGCTTTATTAATTTTGTGAAATAAGTCACCGATCTATAAAGTCGACGCTAGAGGTAGTCGCTAATAGTATGAACACGATTGTGCTACTAAAAATAAATTGTAATAATAGTATGTTTAAAATATCGTTATAAAACGTTTATCATCTAAAAGGAATTAGATTTGTTTCTAATACATTCTAGCTTTGACCTTGCTAGTACCTACTTACATTCACAGACGCGGGGGCGAAATGAAAATAAGGCATTGCATCGTTTAAATGATTGTAAAATATGTGGGATTTGATATCTACAACATACCTATTTAAATACGTAGTAAGTTTAAGTTAAAAAAAAGCATATATTTCGTCAATTTAGACTTCAACAACTAAGTAATATCTATTTCTAAAATTTACAATGATAATTAATGAATTAATCGGCGAGTATCAGCATATTCAATCAATAAAAGTTAAATTGACAACAAGTTTTAATTTAAAAAAAATGAGTTTTCTTATTGGTGCGGAGTGGTAAAGAAGAGATTATTGATATAAAAGCATATAACATATTTATAATTATATGTTCAAAAATGAGGTGATATAAATTGTCTGGTACCGGTTTGAATAATGGACCAAGGTGAGGTAGCCGGTGGTTCCGAGGATAAGGTGACGTCATTTTAGTCAGAATTGAAATCATAACAAAGGTTTCCGATTTTTGGTAGAACTGGGTAGCTACAATATTTAACACTTCAGAGGGGTAACTACCTATAACGGTCAAATACAATTAAAAGGCATAGCTAATTTGCGAGGAGTACCTACGCCGGGAAAAGTAAAATACGGACAGGTCATTGCATGATCATAGCGTGGTCGTTGACATTGAGTCATTAGTATTCTGCGAAATTCTAAAATTCTGACGTCTCATAAGCTATTTGAAGGGAGCCTCCGTTAAATTATATCGATTCATAGTTTTGTCTTCGTTTTTTATAGATTGCTTACTTACGCATTATGATGATATAGATTTTTATATTCATAGTAATACAATGTTTTGTTTGTTAAAAAATTGGGTTGGTCAAGTATGTTATTGTATACGCTGTATGATTAGCTGGAAAATTAACTCTACTCTATTCAAAGTAAATAAAAACCTTGGTGGTTAAAATCCACAAACCAAAGTGAATCATAATACTCTACTATTTCTGTGTGGCCGTCCGCAATAGGTAGGTACGTTGTAAATGCGGACGTAATGTTATTCTTATGGGTAGGTACAATTAAAGCAAGCTTATCCTCAAATCTTTGGTATATTTAACCCCGGATTAATATGCCGAAAGCTTTTTATCACGGTGTTGCCCAAGGCACCGAAGGTATGTGGGTAAAATCATTGGTTAATCTTTCAATAAGTTATAAAGTTGTAATCATTTGTTTCAATCCCCGCTTGTTTTAACACACACGTTAACTAATTTTATTCTTAAAATATAAATTTACCAAAATACTGGTCTTATCGCACAAAAAACAATTTTACTTTCAATTTCGACGTAACAATAGCTAAAACCACCTTTTGGTTCTTGAGTTTTGGTTCTTCTCTGTGGCTACTGCCTTGTCGCTTGCGAACCGGAGGTAATGATTGAATAAATTTAATATGTATTTACCTTTAAAGTTGAGTACCTATGCCTTTTATAAATAGTTAAATAAGTATCAGTTATTATATGTGGTAAAAATTGGATTAATAAATAAAAGTAAGCATTGACAAATATTATGTTGGTCGTATTTATCTTATGATGAACAAAAGTTAACCTCGCGGCGGCCTTTGCGCAGGATTTCCGGCACCTTCGTGTACCTACCTACATCATAACTCTCCAAACAAAAGAACGCCTTCCTTTTTTTAAATTAATATTAACATTTTTGTAGAGCATCATTTTTATCACTGCCTTTTAATTAGGTACATCGCAAATTCCTTATTTTAAACTGTAGAATATCTTTATAATTCCTACATATTAATTATCGCGGTGATTATACAGTTCAAATGTAATCACAGCTTTTTTGGTGGTGTTGAGATAACAGATAAACTTAAATTTATTTGTTAACATGCACATACAATATAGAGGCCTCTATATTATATGTTAGAAAAATCAGAGAAAAAAACGTATTTAAATAATGTTTTTTGACCAGTGTGGGAATCGAATGCGCTGTGATCGGATGCATTAATATTTGAATGTTTAAAAATTTGTGTCCTCGCTTGGAATCTTAGTATTAATTTAAGAGTATAAACGTATTAATATAATAACAAGTATATGACGTGGTTGATGATTTAAGTTAGTACATCATAGCCACAAATCATACTTATACTACCTTTATAATAGACCTTTTTTTTAGTGGGGAAATCCTCATAGGATACCCATGGACCTCGGGGAAGGACCATGGGTTATGTCGGACTTCTAACGACCAAAACCCCACTGTTAATCGTTCTGCCGCAGTGAGTGGGGATATTTATCTGGTTAAGTACAATAGGTAAATTATAACATTATTGTTTTTCTAAAGTCTAGAAGGATGCGTTATAGCCTTTTTGCCTGGAAACAACGATATATGCAATGTCTTAAGTCTATAAGTTTGTATGTGCGTAGGCGGCGAAAGTTTAATCTGTATAACGTTTACAAGGACAGATTTCCGCTTGTTGCCTATAGGAAATCACCGAAGCATTGTTAACTTCCTCGCGTGGCTTTCTACGAATAAGATACCTTCCTCTTAATCAGCTTACAATTACCAATGACGTTGGTTAGAGAGTAAAATAACTTAATAAATAACAAGGAATAGGAAAATAAATGTATATAATTTTTATGTTTTAAGCTTTATTTGTTTTAATAGATATTTCTATAGTTTCTCTTTTATATTTGCACGGGAATTTGAGTTTCTTAGGTATGCTCAGATTAAATTACAACTAACCACTACTACTACAACTAATAATGTACTGTTATAAGTCGGATATTATTAAATGATATCGATTTCACGAAGGTAAAACATTATGCCAAAGTTTGTTTCAGTCTACAAAATTTTTACTTTTCTAACTCTACATAACAAACTTAACATCGTGACGTAACTTTTATAAAATGTTTATTTCTTATAAAGGAAAAAAAAATTCTATCCTCATATTTCATAAAAAATAATTAAATATTACTTGTTTTGATTATGATTTTAATAAATCAATTAGGTATTTAATAAAAAGAGGCTCTCTTGTTTACATTATAACTAAGTAAGAAATACAATAAATTATTTTGCAACATTGAACTTTTTATTACTATAGCGAATGATTCATTTTTGTACGCTCAATAAAAAACCTAACCTGCTGGGGCAGTCACGTCATTCAGGTTTTGCACTGTATATGGAAACGACAACTAAGTACTGCTTATACTTTTGGCGATGACGATTTGTTTAATTCACAAATGTTAACGTTTTTGTTATTAATTTATAATAGTCAAATTAAATTCATTGATGTAAGGTCATAATATTGGACTCTCTTGGAATAAGTAAATTATGTTATTTTTTCTTTGAGATTGTGT
The DNA here is from genome assembly GCA_018238005.1 of Eurema mandarina. Taxonomy (NCBI): domain Eukaryota; kingdom Metazoa; phylum Arthropoda; class Insecta; order Lepidoptera; family Pieridae; genus Eurema; species Eurema mandarina. Next base: position 9,119 of record DWAJ01001371.1, on the reverse strand, counting down.
TACGGCTGTATCTTACGCATTATCAACTATTTATGTGCATATTTAATACTCCTCCATGTGATTGTAATATATAAGCACTTCTGTAGGAAATTATTTATACTTATACCAAATGTTTAATACTTAAATAACTTTCCTTTATGCACATAGTACACACTGGATTCAAGTTCAGTGTGAGCTTAAAGTTTATTGTCAACAGATGAAGTTAATATAGCAAACGTATTCTTTAGAATTCAGTGACAGTCGACCTTACCTTCCCGTATTCAGCAGCCCCAGACCACTGGCGTCGCCATTGATCAGCCACTTCCATTTTTACGTTTCGTTACGAGTCGATCGTTGGCCGTTGCAGTTACACTCGATAGTCGATACTACTCCACGCGTTTGCGCACGTCTACGTTCGCTCCATTCGCGAGCGGTAAGCCTACTGCCATTCGCTGCCTTTTCCAAAGCTAGCCGTGGCAATAACCACAGCTTTAGACGAATGTTGTATATTACGTTCATAATATCCTTTCATTAGTATTGTAGTACCCATTCGATGTCAACGCCCACTATGCTTCACAGATTTCATATTGCCACCCAGATACATCAACCCACGTGAAACGCATTTATGTTGTAATACTTAACTATCGATCACAATGTGTTTTTGCTATTTATCCATATTATGTCACCTTAACTTATGTTTGGTAGCGTATATGTTAACGAGAACAGGTGGTAAAATATTATAACTCTTATACCCACTATGAGTATTCATACGCTAACAAGTATCTATTTTACTAGAATACCACAACGTCGTAGAGTTGTATATATGCATAACATCGATTCCCCACTGCTTACATGGTACACGGTAGCATGGTCCTTAAGACCGGAATCACCAATACAAAGATTAAACAACTTCGAAAATATTACTTTTACACATTTTTCATTAATGGTTACAGTAAGGACCGCATATTGTCTCGCCTATTCTAATATGGGATGTCGAAGATAATATAATATAACTACAAAACCTTGTTAACACATGAGTTTAGTAGACGAAGTTTTTTTAATGGTACATTTATACGACTTTGTATTTGTACCATTAAAGAAACTTCGGGACTTTTCTGCGCGAAGGGTCGTGGGTTCGATCCCCACACCGGAAAAATATATTTGTAATATACATTTGTATTTTTCTGGGGTCTGGGTGTTGCTATGTATTGTATGTATGTATTTACAAAAGAAAAGTATTTATATGTAATTTATTCCGTTACCTAGATCCCATAACACAAGCTTCTGCTTAAGCACAGTGGGACACTTTTTGTATTAAATATGAGATAAACAGAATGCAGAGAATCTTATAGGTGATCATAAAATTTTAAATACATTTACATTATGTGAAATTGCTTTATTAAGATTTAAGAGTACTTGACAGAAAATGATAAAATTTGATTTGAAATCACAAATTAAATAATTTCATTTGTTTTCAAATAAAGCCATGAAGTGATAAAAACTTAGTTTATTATTTTTAAGATTTAAAATACCCAATACATAGTTTATGCAACTGTGATTATAATTACACTGAGTTATTTTATATAAACAACTCTACTTTCATCAACTCTCACAGCACAATCACACTAATAGGTACATAATACAATTATTCAATTGACATCAGACAAAAAGTCTTATCAGTTTGTGCTTAAATAGTTTATATACAAATCCATAATATAGTTATTACATTTTTTTAATTCAAAAATATTTAGTAACACATCGTCCTTATCTTTATTTCTATTATTGATTCCTTTTTTAAATTTTGCTACTAAAACATCTTGCGTTTGATTAATTTTACAAAAGTAGAAAAATAATTTTTGTTCCAATCTATAATTTTTACTTATGCCATCCTTGAAATCTCTATAAAATAATTGCTGCCCATAGTTGCATAAATTTTCTATGTCGCTCCATTCCTTTGAAGTTAAACCAAACAGTAAGCCAACACTTTTTCCTTTAGCTACACAGACTACTTGTCCAGCATTCTCATCAGACACTTTTATAACAGCTGTGGTTGAAGGTTCCCCAGGCCTATAACAGTTCACTTTTACAGATTCGAGGTAGAATTCTGTAATTAAACCCCAAGACTCTATATCCGTTTTTAAATTATAACTCTCAGATATTTTAGTTGGAATTACTGTTGCAAAACTATATTTATCATTCTTAAACTTGTGCGCTATTTTGTTCATTTGTAAAGTTGTGTAAAATTTTTTTCATTTTTCAAAACAGTGCTTTAGTCCCTTTAATTAATCTTAACTGAAATTATTTACAACGTATAATTAATAGGGTTAGAAAATTAAATTTCAATAAATTAATGGCAAACAAGTTAACGTACTTATTATTTAAGTAAAAACAATTACAAAAAATATTTAAAGTATTCTTATTTCTTGGTGAAATGGCAGTGCAAAACATTTAAAGTAAACAGAGGAAGTTTTTAAAATATCAACTTATCAAGTAGTTGACACTTGACAGTGACATATTAAATTAAGTTTAGTAGTTAGCAATGAGACAAAATAAACTTGTCTTAAGGCAGAATATTTTTCGTTTATACAAAAATAATCTTTAAAGATTTTTTATATATTTGACACCTATTTGTGTGCACCTTTAACTGGAATATTTAAACATATGCTTATTACTTTCGTTTGTAAAATGAAAGCATATTAGTCAATAATATAATATTATCAGCTGTTGCTATTGGAAATCTTTATAGAGATCTTGAGGAGTTTTTGGCGGGAATCTTGCGGCGTCTATTTGTAATCTCGATTGAATATTCGTTTTTTGGTGCATAAAGTGATTTAATGTTTGATTGTGATAGTGAATCATGCAGTAAACTAGCTAAGAAGTGTCCAAGAAATGAAGAATTTATTTGAGAGCGCATAGTAGCGCCGTTCCGATTGCTCCAAGATTCGTCGAGGTTCTTCGTAAAGCTCACTATCACTTTACGAAGGGCAGAACGAAACGACTGACTGACTCGACTAAAGACGACTTGATGACGATTTTACTTGACTCATATCGACTTTTATCTTGACCACGTTGCCTCTTATTACATATTATTATTTACATTGACATTGGCAAAAAGCTAGACGCTAATGCCATAATAAAAGAAAGAAAAGAAAAAAAAACATTACTCTATATTTCTAAAATTAAATAATTTTTCTTTCTCTCTTTCTTTCTTCTCTCTCTCTCGTTCAACGCACCTGCGGTCCCTGCTCGGTCTTCGCATCGAAGGGGTTCCCCACTACACGGCGCTTCGCCCTCTCAGCCGACATCTCCACGAACTGATCGTAGATCTTGTCCTCTACGAACGTTCTGGAACCTGCAAATTTATTTCATTTAGTTATTTTTATACTTTTAAAATACATACTATTTATGACTTACCTTTGACATGTAAGTAACAAATATTTTTTATTTCTTTTGGGACTTGGTGGCGCTGTGTAATAAAACGATTGCAAAATGAACAATTAAAAGTTTTAAAGGGCTGCATATAGCAACACTTTTGAATAATTATACTATTATAAGTAAATATTGCACCACGTGTTGCTATATATTTTTTATATTCCTTGAAAATTAAAGCTACAAAGATTATTTAACAGAAAAAAGTGTAGTTTAATAAGATTACAGGTATCATAGGTACAGCGTGAACGAACTAACAAAAAACGGCTTATAGGCCTACTAATATTATAAATGTGAAAGTTTGTATGTATGTATGTATGTATGTTTGTTATTCTTTCACGCAAAAACGGCTTGACCGAATTAGTTGAATTTTGGTATGTAGATAGGTGATACCGTGGCTTAACACGTAGGATACTTGATATCCCGGTATTGCCCCGGGAACGGGAACTACGCGGGTAAAACCGGGGGGAACAGCTAGCATATAGTGATACCACTCACCAGCGCAGCAGCATTGTCCCATATTATAGAACAATGCCATATGAGATTGTTCCACCGCATACTTGAGGTCACAATCTGCTAGAATTATGTTCGGGGACTTCCCCCCCAATTCCAGGGTTATCCTCTTCACGGTACCGGCTGCACCTTTTTGGATGAGTTTACCGACTTCCGTAGATCCTGAAATGTTTTTTTTTTAAATTAAGTATGGGATTGAGGGATAATTTTGTGGGCTTTAGACTTTAATCTCTTACAAAATAAATAAATCTATTGTATAGAATATATTCATTCAAGTTACTGTTATTATGTAACACTGTTTATGTAAGACAAATATATGTATATTTGACCTTTAATGTTATCTTGTCATAAAAATACTCATACATATAGTATGTAGTAATAAAATAGTCATAAAGTGGAAAAATATCAATATTAATTATTTCATTTCGTTCTTTAAGTTTGATTATTGGAGGCCCATTTTCATTAATACGGAATAACTTTACCTATGCACTTGTAAGGCACTTTACCACTGTTTTTGGGCGAGGATGGTCACGTACCATTTAACTAGTCTTCTGCTTAGTTTCCTACCACCATATAAATATTAAATACACAATAGTCAATTATAACATAATAAATAGATAATATTCACTATTCCGTGAGAATTTTGCGAGGTAAATAAATAAGACAGAGATATTCAATATACAATAGCCTATGGGTTCATAGGCTTATATGTATTTAATCTTACTCAAATAAATAAGTATTATTATTATTATTATTACAATAGCATCTTAATATATATGTCGCAGGCGGATTGTAAAATCCGCTGTATTACATTACGGCTAGCCCTTTTACAAAACAGGGCCGTTTTACAAAGCGGCGGTTCAACGTTTAGCCGTATTGTCTTGCGTAGTTTTTGTATCATTATAAATTCTTATGTTCTTATTATTTTTGTATCATTGTCATAGTTTTTGTATCATTATAAAAAGAACTTGATTACTCAGCTTTAATTTTATTAAATTAGGTTACGTAAGGTTAGTTTTGTATTTTTATAAAAAAAACTTGAATACTCAGCTTCATTTTTATTAAAGATGTGTAAATAAGTTTTTTATAATAATAAATAACTAACCTAACCTAACCTAATATATTTAAAAACTAACATATGGCGACGAATACATTTAGGCGGTTTTTTACTTATCCGCATTCAATGCGGCTAATCGTTGAACCGCCGCTTTGCAAAACGGCCCTGTTTTGTAAAACGGCTAGCCGTAATATAATACGCCGGATTATACAATCCGCCTGCGACATATACATATATAAATTATGTTTCACATTGTTTGTCCGCGATCAACTCCTAAATCTATGAACTCTGATTTTAACATTTGCACACCGTGTGCAGATTGATCCAACTTAAAAGATTTGCTAGGGTTGCTAGTACATATCTATACTAATATATTAAGCTAAAGAGTTTGTTTGTTTGTTTGAACGCGCTATCTTAGCAACTACTGGTTCGAATTGAAAAATTATTTTTTTATTGATTAGACCATTTATCGAGGAAGGCTTTAGGCTACATAACATCACGCTGCGACTAAAAGGAGCGAAGAAATAATGGAAAAAGAAATCGACGGGGACGAAGTCGCGAGCAACAGCTAGTGTACAATATACATACATATAGAAAAAAAAATGTTGCCATAACGAGCATCAGTAGAAACTTAGGTTTAGGTTTAAAGATTTTTATTCTCAAAAAGATAACAATTATCACTTACTTGAGAACGTACAATTATAAGGTACAAACCTTACAAACTAATAGGTCGTCATACACTGATTTACCCACTCACTGCATTCGAAACTTACCAGTGAAAGCAATCTTGTCGACGTCAGGATGGTCCACGATGGCAGCACCGGCGTCGCCGAATCCTGGCAACACATTCACCACGCCGGGGGGGAATCCCGCCTCCTGGAATGACGTTTAACAATTTAAATATTTGAATTACGTTTGTATACTACAAATATTACTTTGACAACTATTTGATTAAATGAAAAAACTTATTTGAAGCATTTCTTTTAACAATATCTTAAATACATATCTAACAGATTGTTATAGAAAACTATGAACGTGAATTGATATGAGTAATTGTACATAGTAAGTAGAGTATTTGGTACATATTATGTAGTACATTAAATGTGCGTAAAACTGGGTTAATACGTTATAAAATATTTCATATATACAATTTTCAGTATTTCATATAAAGGGCATTTGAAATTCTGCCTCATATATATATGTACATGTCACCGGAAAATAACAGGAACAGCAAATTTATAAATTTCCTAGGAAATTTATAAACCTTCGTAGGATTCTAAACGAGAAACAAATTGTATTATTTTACGGCCACATTTTCGCAAATTTATCAATTTACCGAACTTACGCGTAAAATAATAAGTAAGCAATAAACAAACGTCATGTGCGCTCTGATTGTTTGAATAACTGTCAACATCAACCAATCAGAGAGCAGTGTGTTATTTTCCGTATTTTAAAAAAGCGTAAAATTAAAAGCTTTTCTGTGATTGGTCGAACCATTTAGAACCTTATGAATGGATATTCGTTAGTTGATTAATTTACCACGAGACGTCGCAAATTGATAAATTTGCGAAAATGTGGCCGTAAAATAATAAAATTTATCTCTCATTTAGAATCCTACGAAGGTTTATAAATTTCCTAGGAAATTTATAAATTTGCTGTTCTTGTTATTTTCCGGTGACATATATAACGTACTGACGTGACATGTATTAAAAAAAACAAAACAAAAATAATTAGTCTAGACGCTCATTATAGCTTATTCACAGAAGCGTCAGAAACTAATAAAAGGTTTCATTAGGAAACTTTGAACGTATACAACTAAAAGTTGTATTTTATTAGCAAACTAACAACCTTCGCCTTCTTATAATATATTCAAATGTAGTTTTATACTTACAAACTCTAACTAACCGCAACCACTTAAGTTCTATTTATACAGTTAAATATTTAAGCGACCGCTACTAATGTGCCGAGTTCTGAATCGCGCTTATGATATTTGTTCTAGACTTAGTATATATACAACTTCTCGACATCGACTACGAAAGGGTTGGTGTGCTCAATGCAATATTTATTACGATCCTAGGTTCGTGGAAGAGTCTGCGAAGGTGTCGGGACCCCTACCCGCTGCGGTAAGACGGAACACAGTTTTGATTGGTACAAGTCCGACATAGCCCATGCTCCATTCTCCGAGGCCCATCCTATGAGGATTTCCCTACTATATAGTATAAAACAAAGCCGCTTCCTCTGTCCCTATATCCATACGTCGGCTGAAATCTTTAAAACACAGCAACCCATTCTCATACGGTTTTTTTTAATAAATAGAGTGATTCAACATAAAGGTTCACATGCATAATATATGCGAACGAAACCGGGGCGGGTCGCTAGTAAAAAAAAATAGGTACGGAACCTTCAAACCAGCGTTCGACTCACGCTTTTTCGGTTTTCGTGGTACTAATTCCACGTATAACAAGTGTTAGAATGTGGGATTTCTTCTTCGTGTTAATTCTATAGATACAGTGGGCATCCCAATCCCACGTTCTAAGTCTTGAAAGACTTATGAACCCTTTCCTATGCGTGGGCTGACAGGCGTATGACCGATTATATTATTTATAGATGGCGAGATTCTTGAACTGGTCACGGCACTCTAAAAATAAATTAATCGATACAATGTTTTATTCTTGTACTTCTGAAATTTAGAAAAAGGCTTGTTAAATTTATAATTGGTCTAAGATACGATTTAATCCTCAAGCAAGCTTTTGGTATTGAGTTTTGAGAACATGCTGTTTTGTTTCGAGAAATATTTTAATACTAAAGGATTATACACTTATACGCTCCTACAAAAGCTTAATTTGGATTTAAAATTATATACAGAAGAAGAATATTATATCAGAAATAATACCTTTTAAGGGTTCACAATCGAGGTGCTTTTATCCCTAAGTAAATCTGCTGGTAATTGCCAACAATTTTTCTTCTAAAATTCCCCCTTTTTAAACGTAAGTGCCAATTAAGTAAGCTTTAAAAACCTACCCTGCTGTTTGGTATCTGTATGATTTCATGCAATTTTTAAACCTAATAAAGTATCAAAACGATTTCATTATGGAGATTCTTTGATTCAAAGGAATTTATAAAAAGTCCCCCTTTTTAAACGTAAGAGCCACTTATGTGGGCTTTAAAAACCTACCCTGTCGTTTGGTATACGAGTATGTATGATTTCATGCAATTTTTAAACCTAATAAAGTTTCAAAACGATTTCATTATGGAGATTCTTTGATTCAAAAGAATTTAAAAAAATCCCCCTTTTTAAACGTAAGAGCCAATTAAGTGGGCATTAAAACCCTGCTGTTTGGCGTCTGTATGATTTCATACAATTTTCAATCCTAATAAAGTATCAGAACGATTTCATTGTTGAGATAAGATCTATTTCAAATCATTTTTTGGGAAAATTTTGTGTTTTTCTCCACAATTAGGATCTCACTCTGCTGCCGAATGCAAAGATTATTTCATAGAATATTTGGCGTCATTAAAGATCTAACTTTTACATCACAAGTATAATATATGTGTGTATTTGTGTGTGTGTGTATGTGTGTATTAAGAGGGAGCAAAGCTATCGTGTTAGAATATTCATTGATAGTGCATATAATTTAAATATTATTAATGTCGACTCTCATTAGGAAAGCATTGCACATCGCTTAAGTAGTCTATTTTAAGACTTAAGGCATATAATAATAACACATAGGACCGCAGTATGAGCATGCAAAGTGAAGCCATATTAACCTAGGCCATTTAGTCTAACTACACAGATTGTCGCGTCAAAATTCGTTTGTTTTTCGTAGATTTAAATATTTCCACATTTATAGGGTAAATTTCTTAAAGAAGCAACATTATCGGTGGGCTTGTGTGCATATTATTAATTATATATATATACCTATATATATGTACTATATTTGTACTCCTAATTATTGTATTATTTTACGGCCACATTTTCGCAAATTTATCAATTTACCGAACTTACGCGTAAAGTAATAAGTAAGCAATAAACAAACGTCATGTGCGCTCTGATCGGTTGAATAACTGTCAACATCAACCAATCAGAGAGCAGTGTGTTATTTTCCGTATTTTAAAAAAGCGTAAAATTAAAAGCTTTTCT